>CANYCX015549080.1:0-21408 GCA_948193385.1 Breynia disticha f. nivosa | reverse complement strand
ATATATATATATATATATATATATATATATATATATATATATATATATATATATAAGTGGACAAATTTGCCCTTGTTGAACTGTCTTCTTGGTCCAACTCGTTTCGATTAATTCTCGGGTGGAGGAAGGAGACAAATAGAGGGCATTACATGGTCACTTCAATAAAAGATGTCATGATCTCGTAAATCAAATTGAATCCTCGTTTAGGGAGGGGAAGCTTTGCAATATTTAAGTTGGAAGAAATGGCTAAGGCAATCGTAGTGGAGGAAGGACACAAAATGCTCGAGGGGGTTACAATAACCAATCTAGACCTTGACAAGATGACAGGAATCATAGGAGAAATGGAAAAGGGAGAGAGAACACAAGGCGTGATGAAACGCCCCAAAACAACAACAGAAAGAATGAGAGAAGAGTTCACATAGTAGATAATGAGCCTACCCATCGTATTATTAACTCTATTTCAATAGGAGAAACATTAGCAGGAGACTCTTCCACGTCAAGGAAACATATGCAAGAGAGGTGTACCAAATGAACTCAGTTAAGAATAGAGTAGGAGAAGACAAGTAATTAAGAATGGAGAAGGAGAAGAGTAAGTAATCACCTTCTCTAAAGAAAATAGAGAAGATATGCAGTTGCCACATGATGATCACTTAGTGATATTTACTATGGTGGCAAAATACCCGATTCAATGGATATTAGTAGATTGTAGAAGTTCAGTAAACCTAATTTATTACAACTTCTTTGAGAAGATGAATTTGACACAAGATCAACTGAAAGTAGTAGACACACTATTGTTTAGCTTCACAGGAAAAGTAGTCCTAATGGTGGGATTAGTCCAACTCCCAGTGACTTTGGGTACGAATCCTTATCTAGTCACTCAGATGGCTACCTTTATGGTAGTAAAATCTACATTCTCACCCTACAATATTATTTTTGGAAGGTTTTTATTGAATGACATGCTAGCTGTAGTCTCTTCATCCTACTTACTGATGAAATTTCTAACACCAAATGAAATAGGCTAAGGGGAAGTCAAAAGACTTTTAGGAAATGTTATGTTTACTAAGTAAAAGCCTCCACCATGATAAGAAAGAGAATTTGCACATAGAAGGTGAAAAAAAAGAAATGGAACATAAAAACAACCTGATGAGAAATTTAAAGCTGGGAAAGGTTAGACCGAGTGAAGGTACATGAAGAAGATGAAAGCAATGTGGTGCCCGTGGGAAATTAGCTGCCCACAAAATTAAAAATAGAAATTATGGTATAGAAAATGTGAGACTCATTTTAGAAACATAACTCTCGAATAATTAATACTTTTCACAAATAATATAATAATTAAATAAATATGCAGGAGAGAGAAAATATAAATACATGCATTTTAAAAAAACTCGGTCCAAATATACATATCATAAAACATATCTTTGTGGAAGCTGTAGTTTAATTTTGAAAACAATTCAAAACCAAATGCATGTATATACAAACATGTGCAAATAAGTACAAGATCAAAATCTCAAAACACAAAATCTAGAGCCCCGACCTTTGATCTAGTATCGCTAATCTACCGCAAGTCTCTGAGTCATTAGCAGCTATCCACGATCTGCACAATATCACCAATAATCACATGCAGGTGAGTATTTTCATACCCAGTAAGTGCTTTTACTACACTTACCAAAGTAGTTAATGCATAAGTAATCGTTATTTATTTTAATTTAAATATATTATGCAATAGGGAAACATCCCTATTAATCACTACCCAGTTTTGTACTGGAATTCCTATTTAATTTCTGTTCAGTGTATTTTCTCAAGAGGCACGGTCGTGCTGTGTTGAGCACGAGGTCGTGCTCTTCCATTTTCCAAAATAACTCAGGCACGGTTCGTGGTGCCAAAAATTAATCTGAAGCATGAGGACGTACTGTCAATGCGGGGTTGAGCTGACTCTCAGAAATGCACATTTCACTTCTATTTTAAGGCAATCAACACATATTAAGCATTTTCTTAAGGTTATTACTTAATCAAGGTATTACCATACCATATCTGCAGTGCAAACACAACAATTCCACTTTCACATAGCAAAATATCAAGCCAATATGCTTATCAACCAAGCTTATATCCCATAGCACATTTATGCTTTGAAAATTAACAACACTCACATCATTCACACAATAATGCACACAGAAAGACTCATCATTAACTCATCATCTCATTTTCCATGTTATCAACTATAATAAGTGAATGCATATATGAATGCACTAATGAATGGAAATGTTATGCCAATGCAAATTGCATACATTATGCCCTGGGTTTTCCTCTTTTTCCTCGAAATCATCCTTAGCACATAATTTAGGATAGCACACAACTCATAAAGATCACACACAGCTTATTCAATAGCATACAACTCGTGTGACACAATGCTTATGCAACACATGAATGTCTCATATGCATTCATTAGATCATTTTCAAACTAAATCATGTTATGAATAATCATATCCTATAACACATAGCTCATAAATTTCATAAGCCATAACATGATTAAATAATCAATTACAATTCATGCCTTTTACATAACTTATAGTTCAAATGCACATAGCAATATGAATAAGCAAAGGCATAAATATACAATTCATCATCAAAGCATAAACCACAAATCATATAGATCATAACATATTTCTGTTTCATCATCAACATTAAAGCTAATGCACATCGTAACCATATTAACCTTATATGATCATAAGATCATCAATGATCATCATAAACAACTCACATATAGCAATTATAGCAAACATAGGAAATAAGTCATTTTAAGACACATTTTTGCTATCATCTTAACTTATTTGCATCATTACCAAGTATGAAGTGTAAACGACACTTACCTCGCAAAAGTCGCAAAGTCGGCTCTGGGCTTAACTTCGATCCAAAGTCCATATAGTTCCTCCTATACGAAATCATCACATAAAGGCTGTTAATACTTGTTTTTTAACTTATTTCTATATAGAACATCAATTAGAACCTCTAACTTCAATCTTTAGTTTTCTCAGTAACTTTCCAAAACACCAATTTCTCATAATCTTGCTCTAATCATGATTTACATGTAATAAATCATTTACATGAGTTCAACTAACTCAAATTCGACTAATCACCATCAAATCAACAACTTAACTTAGTTCCTAACCATCAACTAAAAAATCAGAGGAACCATGAAACCTATGTATTCATTCCAAAACCAAATCTACAAACTTACCTTAGTAGGATTAGCTTTAATTTTTTCTAGAAATTGGTTCCTTCTTTGCTAAAACACACTTCTCAAACAATTCTAGGGTTTCACCAGCTTCCTCGTGATCTCTTTCCAGTTTCTACTCTATTTTATGAATGAAACAGTGTAATTTTTAGATGGTTCTATTTAAAACAGCCCAATCGACATGACCTATGGCACGGGTCATGCTCTAACTCGTGCCATGCTTTTTCAACAGGAGTTCCATTTTACTCGTGCACAAAAACGTGCTGAGCAATTTCCAGAATGATGAGCACACCCATTAACACAGTCGTTCCATGCTCATCTTCTGTTTTTTGCAGTTTTCTGATTTCTTCCTAATTCAATTGTTTTTAATTTATTTTCCAAATAGATTAATCCTACAAATTTCTAGGGCGTTAAAGGAAAAATGTTGATGTTTTTGCATAGAGTCTTGAAAACATATCTGGGCTTGACCCAAAGGTAATCTCACATCATCTAAATGTCAATTCAAAGATGTTGCTTGTTAAGTAGAAGAAACGAAACATGTCACTAGAGACAGTAGTTGTGTTAGAAGCAGAAGTGAAAAAATGCTCAAGGTAGGGTGCATTCGTGAAGTTTATTACCTTGATTGGCTATCTAATGAATAATGATAAAGAAGACTAATAGGAAGTGGAGGGTATGTGTGGACTTCACCAACATAAACAATACATGTTCAAAGGATTCTTACCCTTTACCCTGGATCGACAAGTTAGTAGATGAGATGCCAGGTTGTGAGCTCTTCAACTTTATGAATGCATTTTCTCAGTATCATCAAATAAAGATGCATGTAAGAGATGAAGAGAAAAAAACCTTTATCGTAGATAAAAGGACATATTGTTATAGAGTGATGCCCTTTTGACTAAAAAATGTAGGAGCTACTTATCAGCGAATGATCAACAAGTTCTTTAAAGACTTACTGGGGAACCCATGGAGGTATATGCTGATGACATGATAGTTAAGACAAAGAAAGGTGATTCTTATACAGAAAAATTGTCCAACATTTTTGAAGTGATGTGTAAGTATAGTATGAAGCTCAATCCATAAAAATGTTCATTTTGAGTTGAATCGGGAAAATTTTTAGGTTATATGATAACCCAAAGGGGAATCGAAGCAAATTTGGCAAAGGTAGTGGTAATCATGAAGATGAAGTTCACATACAATCTGAAGGAGATTCAAACATTGACAAGATGACTAGCTGGTTTAAATAGATTTTTGTCGAAGTTAACAAACAAAAGCTATCCATTCTTTAAAATGTTAAAAGGAGGGAGGAAGTTTGAATGGATAGAATAATATGAAAGAGCTTTTGAAGAACTGAAGATGTACTTGCAATAAATTCCCCTACGTACAAAACCTAAGGTGGGGGAACTATACTTGTATCTTGGAGTAAGTAAAGTGACACTTAGTGCAGTGTTACTATGAAAGGAGGAAACAAAAGACTAGCCTATTTACTACGTGAGTAAAGTGTTGAAGGAAGCAGAGATTCAGTATTCTCAAGCAGAGAAAGTAGCACATCGACATTAGTGACGGCAACAAGGAAGTTATGGCCTTACTTCCAAGCTCACACAATGAAGTTCTTAATGGACTAACCTCTCATTAGATTTTACAAAAGCCAATTTTTTTTTGGAACGCTAACTAAGTGGGCGGTAGAACTTGGGCAATTCAATATACATTTTGAACCTCGACTAGTTGAATGCACAATCAAGATAAAGGGAGAAAAGAAGTAGAACATCAAGATACATAGAAGTTATTTGTTATGGGGCATCGTCAAGTCATTAAGGGAGAGCAGGTGTAGTGTTAATTTCTCCCTAGCGCATACACTAGAGTATTCATTAAACTTCTTATTCCTAAGCTCAAATAACATTGCAGAATATGAAGCATTGATAGCCGGAGTGAAGTTAACAGAACAAGTGCAAGTAGAAAGGTTGATAGCTCACAATGACTCACAATTGGTTGTGTAGCAATTTCAAGGAGAATATGAAGTAAGAGAGCTTGTAATGAGAAGATACTTGAAAAAATTTTATACTTTAGCAAAGATGTTGAATAGTTTGAAACTCTTTTAAATAAATCGGGCAAAAAATAATGATACAGAAGCTTTGTTTAAACTGGCATCATATAGGGAAAAAGAATTGACTTTATGAAGAAAGTTTGCATCTTCTAAGAAATCCACAGAAAATTATCTTATAATCATAAATGAAGAAACCACATCTCATATCTTCTAACTTGAAATTAAAAGTAAAAGAAAGAAACATACATAATTATGCTATCTAAGGAACAACATTGTCAAAATAGGTACTAACAGTGGAGAATGAGAGGAAAGAACAATATGGACACCTAACCCTAATTTTGAACTTGTGCCAGCATGAGGAAATTGAAATAGGTGGTGTGGGCTTGAGTACTTGAGTTAGGTAAGGGACAAAAAGCTCGTTTGGGATTTTTGATTATTTTGGTCGGTTATTTGTTTTAACCGAACAGACCAAAAGCCAAATATAAATATTTTTAACCGATCATTAACCGATCGAACAATAAGTTAACCAAATTGAACTAATTTTTATGATTGGTTACTGGTTGGTTCGATCGATTTAACCAAAGTTTGGACACCCCTAGTCTTCTTAGAAAATATTTGATTTAGGGGAGTTACCTACTGACTTGGGAGAAGCAAAAAAATCAAAGTATGTGCGAAACAATTTTCTTTTATTAATGGCAAACTATATAAATGAGGCTTCTCAACATCTCTGTTAAAATGCTTAAGTTTGAAGGAGGAAAAGCTTGCCCTTAATGAAACTCACAAAGGAATTTGTAGACAATATGTGAGAGCAAGACCTCTAACACCCAAGGTAATGAGAGGAGAATTTTTGGCCTACGATGAAAGAAGATGCAGTATAAAAGGTCAAGATATGTGACAAGTGTCAAAGGCATGCTCCAATGTTCAATTCACTCATGTGAATGTGTGGTGAGAGTAAATACAAATTGAGCACACTAATTTTGGATTTAGGTTTTTGGGTTAAGAAAATAATTAGAGGTTTTACCTAATTAACGTGCTAAATAACATTATTTATATCTGAGATAGGTTATTTATATGTTTTTTTTATGATGATGATGTGATAGAAGGTGAGTTGTGAGATTCAGACCAGTGTTGAGCCGAGGGCCGACTTCATGGGATTTTGAGGTATGTGCAATTCACACTTACCATTGTAGGTTTTTTATCTATATGGTTTAAGCATGCGTGATTATTATTGTATCGATTAAGATGGTAGTAAGCATGTGTCTTTAATTTGACTTGGTTGAATTAGTTGTAAGCTTGTACAAATTGTGTGAAATGATGTGTTTGATGTTTGATAGAGCTTGGTGTGATTTTGGTTTGAGATGCTTGAATTATACCTGTATGCTTTATGAGGTTATTTGCAAATTGACGTGTACAAAATGGAAATGTAATACATGTTGTATCATACTGCGGTTGATGTGGTTGGTTGTGAAGCTAAATTTTTAAAACCCATTTGTCTGAATATTCAATATATTTTTAGAAATGATATAATAGTAAAAAAAATTTAGAGGAAAGAGAAAATATAATACACGTATTTTCATAAAACTCAGCCCAAAATGTTTTCTTAAAATAAAATACAACTGTAGAAGAAATAGTTTATGTTTGAAAACAAATTCAAAACCCAACATACGTGTATATACATCTATATCTATATAGATATATACTAAAGCTGAAGTCGTTGCTCTACATTGCGACACTTGGCTAGCTAAATTGTAATGCCTCGAAATTTTGATATAATTTAAAATTTTAAATAAATATATGTGTAGGGTCCAAGTAACCTCTACAAAGGGGGGATTGAATAGAGGTTAGAAGAATGGCTGGAATTTCAAACTTTTTGCAAGTAAAACGTGAATTAAAGAGTGGAATAATGAGACACAAGATTTAGAGTGGTACAGTGAACAACACCTACTCCACTACCTAATCTCTCACTTAGGATTTTCAACACTCCACTATGTATTTCTTGTTACACTTGATTTTTGACTTAAGATAGCTTACACACAATCTGATTTTTGGCTCAAATCAAACCACACTCACTAAACTAGTTCACTCTAAAAGACTCTTCTAGGTAGAACATAAGAAGCACAAAGAACATAAGTAGAAAATGAGAGCAAAAGCTTAAAAGACAAAGATGAATACTTTAGAATTCTTGTGTTAGCCTCTCTATCTCCTGTCCTTGCTTCTATTTATAAGTCCTCTTGTGTTTTTGCCCGTTGTGCCTTGCCATGGACCACTTTATGTTGCTTTTTCGAAGTCAACTCGTGCCCACTGTTAGCTTGTCCAGTCGATTGGTTTATACTTCACTTGAGTATTTGAACATTTCAGTCGACTGGTCTAAACATCAGTCAACTGTTTTTACATTCCAGTGGCTTCCAGATTCTGAAATCTCAAACTCTAGTCGACTGGTCTCAATTCCAATTGACTAGTCTGCCCTGAAACACACATTAGTCGACTGACAACTATATTGGTCGACTTACCTGCACATGAGTTCAAATTTCAAATCTCTAAAAATTAGGTGGCTGATCCGTGATGTCACTCTGAAGATTTGTTTTCTTATTTTGGCGGCAGAGGTCAGAACTAGTCGATTGGTTTTCATTCCAGTCGATTGGTTTGGGGCTGTGGTCCCCAAACTAGCTGTTGCTAGCCTCCTTATTGTTTTTCTTGTACACCACTCGACTAAACTTCACATCAGTCGATTGGCACATCGCAAAATCATTTTACTTGACTACTTTCTACTTCACTCAAGTGTCTTCTTACTTAGCATTTGTCACCAATATTCAACTTCTCAATTTTCATTCTTCAATCTACAAACTACATTTATTAAACTCACAATGTTTTCAGTCATATCAAAACTTAGAGTAAATTTACATTGTTAACCACCATTGGTCCAACACAATCTTGATGATGAAGCGCATCAACTTGATTGATTTTTCTCTTGGAAATGACTTAGTCAATGGCTCAATGCTAGAGAATTTTGGTATATTTCAAGTTAATTTTGTAATGACAACATAGTTACTATTAGTTTAAGGCTAAGATAGTGAAAAATAAAGGACTTGATAATTTGAAAAATTCTTGAGAATTAAAAGAAAAAATGAATCTAAGCGAGGTTATATGAACATAAATGCATGTTCGAGACATTTCATTAAGGGAAATATTTTGACCATCAAAGGATTGCACCTTTGAATAATACACTATTCAATATCATGCAAGTGAGAGGTGTATTGGAGTTACTTGTTCTACTCCTACTTCTTTATTTTTTTCTAAAAGATACAGAATTCAAAGAGGCAAACTTAAAGGAGAATTAAGTAATCTTCATGGATGCTTAATAAACGCTATATGAAAATAATTGGGAAATGTTAGAAATGACTTGAAAAGTGGGAGTTACAAGCATTTTGACTTTTAAAAATTTGTTTTTATAGAAAAGTCAAAACCTACTCCACTTGTCATCTTTTTGTCTTAACTTAATTGAAAGAGAATTTCAATTAATCTTTC
The DNA here is from genome assembly GCA_948193385.1 of Breynia disticha f. nivosa. Lineage (NCBI taxonomy): Eukaryota > Viridiplantae > Streptophyta > Magnoliopsida > Malpighiales > Phyllanthaceae > Breynia > Breynia disticha. The sequence continues at coordinate 12,613 of CANYCX015549080.1, read as the reverse complement.
AATAAATAACAACATTTATGTTGGAGTATGGACTACTTGAGCTTTAATTCTTTAAGAAAATGATACTTTTTGTTTGTAACTTTGCACATTCTACGTGATAGTGTGATTCCATTAAATGAGTCTCGTACATATTAGCTAAAATTAATGCGTTAAATTTGCTAAGGTATGAAAATTGAACGATTCATGAAAGGTTGGGTTACCTAATTGAAATTTATGTCTAGGTTAGACATAAATGGGCAATCATTAGTCAAATATAATCTTATTACAATCCATGAAATAACCACTTGGTGATGATAAATAATGATAGAGAGGGATAATATCACTTTTTGAGCATGATTAATTTATGTAATAATCATTTCTTTTTGAATTTCTCATGTACAAGGAACATTAGTTTGTTCCTTATATATATAAATCTCAGAGCATAAGATTATCGAACACAATAGGATTGACATACATCGTAAATACATTTGATCAAAAATCTAAAAAGTCCAAGTGATACAAAGGATTGAACAATAAATTTTTATCTTGAATGTACTCCTAGAATGAAGTGGAGGAAAATAAAATTTGTTTTTTCTTAACATGTTAAGATAAGTAATGACACATGCCAACATATTTTTAAACATGTGCTCTCTTAAAATTTGTTGCTTACAGTTATTTTGAGAAAGTGGATTAGTCATAAGTTTGACTTAACCATTAAAGACCATGAGACGTATTTCCAGTGTCCTCAAATCTTAGTCTAAGATGACCGAAAAACCAAGAGGGGTATCTTTACATAATTCACTAAGTTGAGTCTATCTGACATATGTCCACTATGGATATTTAACAAAACTACTAATATTATTCTTAGTGAAAAAGGATATTAGAATGAGAAAGTGACTACGTAAATTATTTTAAGGACCACATCCCTTCAGGTTCACTCCCATTCGAGTGGGATATTTGAAGGAAGATGAAGAAAGATCGAGTAAAAGAGGGTTTTGACAATCATTTTTGGACATGATTAGCTACCATGACACCTTTATTTTGAGGTCACAACTTTCTATTCCATCTACCTCTAGTACGGTTGGTCCTGATCCTAACTTAAAAGGAAGTTATTCCCAGTGAGAGGCCAAAATTCTTTATTCAAACAGAAACTTTTGAGTTTGAACTTAATCCCAGTGGAAGTTCTTAAACAGTATGAGTTCTTAACCTAAGAGAGAGTTTTGAACAGTTCATAGTTCTATAAGAAATTTTGAAACTTTATCCCAATGGAATTATGAAATAAAAGTAACGAAACTATTTTAAAGGATCGATGGATAATTCATGAACCTTTTATCAACCACACAAGTTGAGGAGTTCTCATTATTAATCATTTGAACAAAACAATAAGATTGTGAGTGACATCTCTTACTGAAGTTAAGTACTAGTTGGTTTACTTATAGCAATGGAAATTTCAAATGGCATAACGTGAAGGATCAAACTAAGTGTAACTATGTGAAAAACACTGATTTATCTACCCGAAAGGTATAACCTTATTGGGAATGAATGGATACAAACAACAAGACAAACGTCAATATAGTTTGATAATTTCCTGATGTAACATGTGAGATGGGACAACATGATATTCTCTCACTTGTTTGAAAATTTACCTCGTAAGACTTTAGTTCAAAAGGGACTAGTCTTAAATCATTAGAGCTGACTCTTTGATCTTAGTTGGAGGTCTTAACAAGGAAAGACTCTTTGATCTCAATAGGAGGTTTTAGCGAAGAACTTTCATGTGGCTCATAACCCATGGGTTCATCGTATAAAGTGGCAAACATATAACTGTTTAAACTTTGTGAGTTTTGGAGTTGGTTGGTATATTCATATTTGTTATGATAATACCATACAAACTTGTGAGTTTTAAAGTTTATTGGTATATTCAATATGTTATAATAATACCACACAACCTTGAGAGTTTTGAAGTTGGTTGATGTAATCAAATTTGTTATGATAATACCATATAACCTTGAGGGTATTAGAGTTATTGGCATATTCAAATATATTGGGATAATACCACAAACACCAAAGAGGTAAATAGTCAATTCTTATTTTTATGTGTAAATAGATACACACTTTACTAGAATTAACACAGTTAAAGCGCTTATATGGAAAATTCTAGAAATAAGATTTTTGGAATTTTTCTAAAGAGGATACACCTAAAATAATTTTTTGCAAGACGAAACCATAGACATTCTAACTTTGAAAATATCTTCTTAAGTAGAACTAGTATCCATATCCAGAGCAATATAAAAAATGTTTGGGTAACATATCCAAAGCAATACAAACAAACATTCTAAATGAAATTAATCTTGTTGGTACAAGAGATTGACTTTTCATATAAAAGTTTATGATTTGTCCATACCAAGACCAAACACTACTATTATAAGTAATTATTAGTTGTTTGGTACTACAAATCTATAAGTAGAATTAGATAAGGTAGCATGTAAGGTACATGTAAGACACCAAATTGTGTTCAAATGATCTATAAATGAGTTAGAATAGAAATTGAGTGACAGGCTTGTGATGTATGACTTTTGCCGTAACTATATCCAAATTGCACATAGGTCATGAAACCTAAGTGGTGACTTTTTCCTTGTGAAAATTCTTAGTTTGGCCAAAGGGTTGAATAATAAGAATTCAATTTCTATGAGTAGTGAAAACTATCATATAAGCATTGTTCATGAGGAATGTTAGTGTAATTAACTTCAAAACTAACTACCACAAGATAATTGACCATCTAAAGTGATGGTCATTATCAAAATTACCATATGCTAGTAAGGTGAAATCAAATAGCACATTAAGTTAAAAAAGACTTATAGAACAAGGAATGATAAACTTTTGTGTTCAAAAGACCATGCATGTTTTAACAGTGGATCAATATTGAAATCTTGCAAGATGTGACATATGTCATGAACATATCTAGCGATACACATAAATTTATTACATATAATTTAGCATGTAATATGGAAATAAACCTACTCATATGGGCGGGTACCTTGGATTTCTTTCACTAAATTAAGAGATCTATCATAGTGTGAACAAATGCCTACTTGAGATCGTCATTTAAATACTACATGTAAATTTAAAAGAATAAGTTTCACTGTACTAGGTGTAAAATGAAATATGTATCATTGAGTTCGTTATGCATGACCCACCATATATAATGCAATATGTCATAAGTTAGGTGTTTATGTGATGATTACTAGGTAAGTAATCATTGAGATCATTATGCATGACCCACCATTAAGATCAAAGTATGTTTGACGTGCCAATTAAATGCTTCTCGGTGAAACATTACAAGCAAAAATGATTAGGCTTTCATGAGATCATATCAAAAGTAGTGATTGTACGAAAAGTAGGCTAGGGAGGAGTGACGTTGTTTACGAAATGGATAACTTGCTTAAGTAGCAAATGAATATTTTTCTTAGACAAAATATGAGTGGCTAGGTAATAGCATCATGAACTCATATATTATCGTTGACTGGTTCACGACCTGACCATTAAGCGTTTGCTATCAACATGAATGACTTGAGAGAGCTCGCATGTGAGAAAAGGAGATTCGTCATGTGCGAGTAAGAGATATTGGAATTGGCGAGTCTGCCCATGACGAGTTGGGTGGAACCAGGACCAAATAAATATATGTTAGATATTTGAGTCTACAGTGTAATTGAGTATTACACATGTGGGTTTATTGTGTAAGTTGTCCGCTGATATAAATAAGGGTTTAAAGGAAACCCTAGTTTCCTAATTCAATCTTCACAGTACACATGTTTTCTCTAAAACATACAAAAAGAAAAGAGCAGACTTTTTTCTTCTCCTCTTCTTACCATAGAGAAAACCGAATGTTTTTCTCTCATGGACCATTGAACAACGAAGTAAATATGGTAGAGTAAAAAGCTGCAATCATTAACTTTTTTCTCACCATTCGTGGTTTGTGGTTAGAGAGGCCGACAATGATTTATTACGTTTGAGACATCTTCATTCCGTTGTGCTAATCAAGTTAGTGTTTTGTTTACGCAATTTACTTTATTCGTTATTATTTGTTACAATTGTGTTGAGATGTATAGATTTTAAATTATTTCATTTAAATAAGATAATATATGTCAGCATATTAAGAAAAGTGTTCAAAAAAGAAAGTGTCTCTATCATTTCTCATTGATGAATGGTTCCAATGTCAAAACTTTTATTTTTACAAAAATAAAAAATGCAAAATTTACCAGTTTGATTTTACACTTCATATTATTTTCATGACTTGTGTTGAAAATTTCTGCATGAAATCTGCATTAAAAATCAAGAATGTGAACAAGATAAAAGAGTTTTGTACAAGTTTCTCCAATTTGTAGAAAAATGAATGTATTAGTGAGTTAATTCTTGCAATAGGAATATAATAAATTCAAAAAAAGTTATTGCTCGGTCGTTTTTGTTAAATTAGTGCTCATAAGATAATAAGGGGATAATTTTTTCAACCTAAATATATAATGCTTAAAATAAAATTAGAACACATTCCAATTCTAAATTGTTTGTTAATCCTTTTTGGAATAATAAGAAAGAAAATGTATTTATATTCTAGAGTAATAAAAAACAAGATATTTATGGAATATAATGGTTAATTTTAACATTTTTTATTTAGTAGAAGTTGGAAATATTATCTTGGTTTAATATTAAGATAGTTAATTTTTTAAAAAAGTAAAATAAGAGTCACACTATATTTTTTTTAACTATATATCATATTTTTATAACAAACAACTTGAAAATAATATAAAAAGGATAAAAACACAATTTATTTTATCCCAAGAATCCTAAAGATTAATAAATAGTCTTAAAAAAATATATTTTATATTTTTTAGTTTTAAAATCTAATTTTTGAAGTTATTCTTAGTAGTATTGTTGCGGGTGAAGTCCAATCTTCATGTATCATGCTGATAACCATGTTATCAGTCGATGAAATGCTAACCATAAAATAGTAGCAATTTTTATATTTTTTGCATTAAATATGATTATGTGTAAAAAATTCAACAATAAAAAAAATATATAATACATATATATAAAAATATAATTAATAAATAATTAAATAATAAATAAAATGAATAGAAATTCTAACATCGTAATCTGTTTTATCACAGCAGAAGAACATCGTAACCACATTGAGAGCACGCTCGTATCCACACACGTTGCGCTTCGAAATCCAAGCGACAGTTTGTACCCAATCCTACACCAGAATCTTTCCAATCACCCTGTTCTAAGAGAGAATGTTGGAATTAACATTCTAAAATTTCTACATAAGAAATCTAATCTTGTTGGTGTATATATAGAGGGGTGCCTCTCTACACAAAATTATACTTTAGTCCCTAAATTAAAAATACTTTTGATTTAATCCTCTTATTAAAACCTCTTAACTTGATTATATTTATTCAACAAACCCAACGTCATGAGCGAAATAAATTATTCTTTCATCTCTCACTTTCTTATGACGATTACGAGTACATATTCTCTTTCTATCAATGATCATATTTCATATCTTTTGTAATGCAGGCGCACGACCATCAAGGATATCAGCTTCTAGCAATTTATGTTGATCATTACATAAAGATTACTCATTATCTTCTTTCTCCGGCTAAACGTGATTAGTCCATAAATTACTTTCTTAATATTATTGTTTTCAACTATCTTTGATCTTACAAAAAATTCTCATTAACTCTAATTACTTATCTTGCAAGAACCAGTGATTAATCGCATTTCTCACAAGAACACAGTATACAGGCCAGATTCATATGAAACTCAAGTGATATTATTTTTTAAATAATATTTCTCGTCTAATATTGATCCACCATAAATCATGACTTCTAAGCAAAAAGTCAACATATGCCCACTCATAGCTAGGGTAGTTTATCTGTATAGGTTATCAAATGAAACATCATGATCTGTAATTCACAACAATATCAAAGTAAGAAAGAAACTTGTAGAGATCCTCTTGAACGTTAATGAGTCTCACATTAAAAAAATAGAGATCAAATTTATTTAATATATTTCCCATTCCTTGGTCGGATTAATATTACACACTATACTTAATAGTATTATAATGTATTCTCAACTTATGAACGTCTGTTTATAAATTACTTCACACGAAAAAATCGGTCTTCATGTACACAACACCTTCTCTTAGTCCAATTTTTAGCCATTTTATAGGATTGCTTCTGGTATTCAACAGAACTTAAATGCGAGACTAGTTTTTCATAGTATTTGCATTTATAAATTTCACATTTAAAAATTCACATGACCTAAAAAATCATAACACATGCTAAGATACGATTTCTAAGCAGAATTTGGTTATTGTTCGCTTCCTCAATAACTACCTAATTCTAGAATTCAATCTACAAATATAGAACTCAAATAACACATCCATGTGAGTAGGCTACTTCTGTCAATATGCTTATGAAGAACATACAAAATAGTCTTATGTATAATGTTCTATGTCCACTAACATAAGCCATGTCACCAATCAAGAAAACAAATTTCTTTTCACATGAGATGTTAATTGATGGATCTACTTTAAAATCTCTCATGGACTTATGAATGAACTTTAAGTTCATAATTACTCGAGCAATAAAGTCATTCTCGACTTAAATCGATACTTGAATTCAACTAGCTTTTTTATACTATCAAAATCTTTATGCTATAAAATATGACTATCTTTTAAGATTGTCATATATCTTTGAGGTAGGTGGACCTTGGACAGTACATAAAATATATCCTTCTAAACTCCTCTTCGTATAGTAGCTCTTACTGTTCATACATAGAAACTTGATTTCTTACTTTTTGCCCTTTTGGTCTATGTAAGAACTTGCAACACCATTTCCGTTTGTTGATTCTTTAACTAAACACTTCACAAGTATCTTTCATACTACTTCTATTAATCTTGCTCATGGATTAGTTTTGTCTATTTGCTAATTCCTTTAGCATAATAGAACCATCTCTTGTTCTCTATCCATGGACATAAGTCACATTAACTGAACCATGTAAATTCTTATGTGTTATTTGTTTCCACACTACTTTTATCTCTTAAATTCTTGACAAAATAGTTATTCTAAATGAAATGAAGACGCAATTTACTTTTAAAAAAAATCAATCTCTTACCACGGGGAAGAAACTATAGGGGGCGAAAGGGTCGGTCGCCTCCCTTGTTGTATCTAGTTATTTATTTATTCCCCTTTTTGTGTATTTTTCTATAATTCCGCCTCATTTTGCATCATTTTTTAATAGCTTTACCTTCCATGCCGTATTTTTCATATATTATTTTTAACCTGTCTATTTTCGTCTCCTCTTAAAAATATTTCTCATTTTGTCACCGTCCTACCACATTGTAATTAAAAAACATATTATATGCCAATTGCCTATATGAAATCATATTTTATTTAAATAAATGTTAAAAAATTAAAAGCTAATCTTGAGCAGAAAATAAAGTAGCAAAGTGAGTGAACAAGATCGCTCTAAAATGCTTTTAGGAAGTATGATTCAGAAGCACATGTGATCATCACTTCATTTCTCCTTATTATTGGTTTGGTTAGTTTTTAATTCTTCTACCCTTCTTCATCTTCACGTCCAAGATTCCAATGAGCGATTACAATTATTTATTTTTGTCTCTACGATCGCAGAAAGTGCACTTATGTTTCTCTTTTTTGTTGTTTCCTTTTTCCTTTCGAGAATCTCCTTTCTCATCATCATTTCTCATAGATGAAAGAATTTGCTCAAGTTTAGCTATTATTCGATCATAGGTTCATTGGTACATATTAAAAGAATATAATAGTCGATTTAATAATATTTTTTATTTGTGTGAAAAATTTTAAACGACATCTATTTTAAAATGAAGGAAGCAAAAGAGTGATGAATCGAGAGCCAAAACGTTCTTTTTTGTTTCTCCACTTCAATCCACTCCAGCAGTTCCAACCACTAATCTCTTCACCATCCTTTATTTGTCGGGATTCCCCAAGTCAACTCATGTCCCCTTCCATACAATTTTGTCCTATAAATCTCATATGTTACTACTTCCTTCAAGTCATACATAAAAACAACTCCAAACTCATAACACTTCCCTATACACTGCACTTCACTGGTTTCTGATATTTATTCCATTTAACAGCATATCTAGTTCAGTTACATGCAGTAGTTGTATCGGCTAATTTGGTTATTGTGATGGAAAATGAAGAGATCCCTTCAGCTCCTTCCACGCCAGCAACACCAGCTACACCTGGTGCTCCTCTCTTTGGTGGCTTCAAAGGTGACAGATCAGGTGGTGGATTTAGCAGAAAATCTACACTCAAGAACTGTAAGTGCTTCAGTGTTGAAGATTGGTCTCTCGAAGATGGAAGGTTGCCTCCTGTTTCTTGCTCATTATCGCCTCCTCAGGTCTCACTCGCAAGAAAGGTCCGCTTTTTAATGCAAGTTTTACTAGTTACAATTATTATTATTACTAGATGTGATAGTACTATTACTGCAGGTGGGAGCTGAATTCATTGGAACTTTGATACTGATGTTTGCTGGGACAGCCACTGCAATAGTGAACCAGAAAATGCAAGGCGTCGAGACTCTCATCGGCCTCGCCGCCTCTTCTGGACTTGCCGTCATGATCGTCATTTTATCGACGGGTCATATCTCCGGAGCGCATATGAATCCTTCGATCACTATAGCTTTTGCAGCTCTCAAACATTTTCCATGGAAACACGTAAAACAAAACTTGTATAGTTACAGTCCATACCTGGAGATTGATGATTTAAGTAATTATTTTTGTCTTTTACGTTTGTGTATATTAGGTTCCAGTTTATATTGGAGCGCAAATAGTGGCATCATTGTGTGCAGGATTTGGATTGAAGGTGATATTTGATCCAGTAATGGGGGGTGGAGTTACAGTTCCATCGGTTGGCACTGCCGAAGCTTTTGCTTTGGAGTTTATAATTAGCTTTATTCTCATGTTCGTTGTCACTTCCGTGGCCACCGATACTCGAGCTGTACGTTCGTTCCTTTCATATAAACCTTTAATATAATTAATTAAGAAAAGAGTTTAAGGTTAAATCATGTTTATCTACATTTAATCCTATAAGACTGAAATGCATGAATATCTGGTACTACACTGCAGCTTATTATTGAAAGAATTAAACTGTGGTTTTTGGAAAATGTTTTGGAGATGTGTTTGTTATTTTCTTCGGATTATCTTCTAAGACAAACCTGCCTTACTGAGAATCTTCCAATATTTTAGAAAGGTTTGGATTGCAAAAATGGGTAGACAAGAGTCAATATGGTTGGTAGAATGCATCCCAGATCTCCCTTCCATAAACAAATGCATCTCCCATCTTTAATTAAAAAATTACTACTGACCAGTAGAATGTGGACAATTTTAAGATACCAAAGCAAATAAATGGTCAAACAAGTTGGATTTATAAATATATATAGCAAGAGAGTATCAACTTTAGGTTTTTTATATATTCTTTTCATAACTATTACTATCACAGCGGTATAAGTTGGTAAATTTTTAGGTCAGGACCGTCCTCACACGCTGTTGGTGAGAACGCAATTACCACTACTAATTTATAACTTTAAATTTAAGGGAGTGGTCTAAGTTTCAATTTTTGTAGGTTGTGTGTATTTCATTCAGTGTTGGGAGGTGTGCATGTGCAGGTAGGTGAGTTGGCAGGAATAGCAGTAGGAGGCACTGTGATGCTCAACATACTAATCGCAGGGTAAGTAGGAACCTCAAATTAATCTATTTCATCATATATATATATATATATATAATTACTTACTTAGAAGTGAAGTATGTAACATTCAATAGATAGTTATATAAAATTAAATAAGTAGGCAGCCAAGCCAAGTATGTAGTGCACTCCAACTCCCTACAATCGTACACACCATAAAAGGAGATGAACCAAAACCTTCTTGTTTCATATATTATTACAAGATGCATAACTCAAACCCAAATATGCAAAAACTATTGCAAATGAATTCATACCAAATCAACAAATCAAATTAACCAACACAAGGGAGGGAATTTTACCCACAAAATGCAAACAAAAAAAAACAATATATCAATGCATAACAAATATTAAATATTTTTTAGTTAAAGACAAATAAAAATTATTCTCAATTAGATGTAAATAGTTAATTTCCATCATTTAATTTCCAATGGTTCAAGGGGTACTAAATTGACCCCATCGTTTAATTCAAATAGTTGCAGCCACCACAAAACAGTAACCAAATGTTCTTCCTCCTCAAAACAGTTTAGCATTCAATATAGAACAAATTCCTCTTTTCTTAATTCGCTTGACGTTTCAGGTTAGAGCATTTGTTTGATGTGGCACTCAATATTTACTGCAATAACTTAAAATGGATACCATTCTCTTCTTCTGCAGTAATGCGACAGGAGCATCCATGAACCCAGCGAGAACATTAGGACCCACCGTAGCAGCAAATAATTACAACGCAATATGGGTGTACCTCACAGCGCCGATTCTAGGAGCTTTATGTGGAGCTGGAATTTACACTGTCGTCAAGCTGCAAGAGGAAGATGGTGACGGTCCGGAAAAGTCATCAACTACATCGAGCTTCAGGAGGTGATGCACCTAAATTATAAGTTCAACTGCGTAAAGTATTATCAGATAAACATGTAACAAACCAAGTCATATAAAGGGCAACCGGCAGACCTCAAGTTTGAGATTCGGAGGTAAATAGCTGATATATGAGTAAATTCTAAGAGTACCTGGTTTGTCAACATATATTCATCCAGGTAGTACATGTTCTTCAAGATATGTAAGTTTCTTACTTGAGTATTTGATGTCTTTAGCCCTCGACTTGTTTTGATAATACAGAACATAGATTCTACAGACTGCTCCAGCTATAATGCCCGAAACAATCTGAATATTGAAACAAAGGTATGAGTAACAAGTATGTCAACAAGTATCTTAAACAAAGAGCATTCAATAGTAGGCGTCAATAAGAAAATTTAATCAACGTTTCGTAGTCGCCACATTATTTGAGTTAAATTTCATGCTTAATGGATTAAATTGTGGCGCAATCGTGAGAATTATATTCAACGAGGTCCTACTAGTTCATTGACCATACATTTCCATAGTTCGCAAAACTACTCGACGTTGAATTGGATTACAGCTTCAATAGAAGTATCAATGAGTGTAATATCTTTCTACATACATTATTGCACTTCAATAAGAAACTTTAATCAACTTTTATTTTTTAAACATTTCAACCGAACGACGCTATAGAGCACATCACAAAGGCTACTAACGTTGAATATACCTATTGCATTGCATTGACTACCCAACTAGCATAGGGGAATGTCAGGCGTGCATCAACTCAACCTCTAAATTAACCTTCACAACCTTCACATAACGAAAATGTTCAATATCCTTAGGCTCCCAAAGCTCAATCTAGTAGACATCGTGGACGTTGGCGCCATGTTAATGTTCCAAACTCAATCCAGACGTAGTGAAATTCAGTGTTGCCCATCATTTTGAAGTTTTAGCTACCATAGATAATACTCATCTCAATGTGCATCATCAAGTTATTACTATCCTACTCCAAACTTTTTGACAGGTATATGCCCTTACCAAGATATCTCGCACCAACACTGTCAATCTTTTCATTCGTCATTAGTGAAACTAATTCTTCAACATCACGCCCCTTTATAGCTTGGGTATCAACACTCCCTACAGAATTTGCAAATCATATGACACCACAACATCAATTTCAATCAACAAATTCATTTACACATCAACGATATTTTGATTCTTTTCTTACGGCTATGCACACTTTCTTCGTCCTTTGACCTGCAATATCGTATTGTCATTTGAGATCTTGAGAAAGATTTACCGAGTCGCTACTCCAACTAGAATCAGAGCATATCCAAATAGGCACAGATCATTGTTTGCTCTGACCTGTTGTCCGCAGGTCTCGACATTACGACAGTTAACAATTTAATAAATATTTATAAAGTACTAAATTTATACAATAATTAATAATTTATTTTTTATAATTCTTGTTATATTATCAATATTTATTTATTTTAAAATTATTGATTATTTATTAAATTTAATAAATTTCAAATTATTAATCATAAAAAATATAATTGCTTATTCATATAATTATTTTTTATAATTTTTCAATAATTTTCTTCACAATTTAAATTTATCATTATATTTTATGATTGTCATAATATAAATATCAATAAGACAGGTATAAGATCAGTACATAATCTTTGAATTTGAAATTAGCCACATTATCAAGTATACTCCAAAGCTTGGGCTTTTTAGAGATGTGGGGTTGTGAAAAAAAGTATTTAGCAAAGGAGGGGAAAGTAGAAACATATTAGCAATTAGGGGTAAAAATGGCTGACGTGTAACATTTTCTCCAGAACCAAGGTGGCAAAAAATGCCAAAAGCTGTCCACTAGCTGAAAAGCATGCCTTGGAACACTAAATGCGCAGAGGGACAGATTTTTCAAGAAAAATTATTAACTTAATTAGTATAATATTGATCACGAGTGTACAGTATTATAGTGAATTGGTCTTTAAAAGACCATGTCTTGTCCTGGG
>CANYCX015547178.1:0-10938 GCA_948193385.1 Breynia disticha f. nivosa | reverse complement strand
TTATTAACTCATTTCATAACTAAAGAACTCAATTTACAGCCTTAGAACTCAATTCTCAGTTTTCCTCAGTAACTTTCCAAATCACCAATTTATCATAACCTTGTTCTAATCATGATTTAAGTGTTCTAGCTCATCCATAAGAGTTTAATTAACTCCATTACAACTAACTAAAAGCATTCATCAACTTAAATCATTTCCCTTCCTTTAGTTCAGAAATTCTCAGTAACCTAGAACTCATGAATTCCACTCAACTAAGAAGAAACATCCTTACCTTAGTGACATTAGCTCGAAAGTTGCAAGAAATGAAATTCTTCCTTGCTTATTCTTACTCTCTAGACGTTTTAGGGTTCCACCAGCTTCTTATCTCATTTTTTCTCTATTTGATCATTAGAATAGTGTTTATTTGGTATTCAGAATAAAAAATTCCCAGTCAACACGACTCTAGCAAGAGTCGTACTTGTGGTCGTGTCGTGCTTTTTCTGCACGAGTCCCAATCAATTCGTGCATGAGATCATGCTGATCAATTTTCTAAATGATGAACATGCCTATCAGCATGGTCGTGCTCGTGTCCATGCTCATCTTCTGTTTTTTGCACTTTTTCAATTTCTTTCCAATTCGATTCTATTTTTAATCTATTTTTCATATAGATTAATTCTATCAATTTCCAAGGCGTTACACGTTTAATATTATTGCCATATATTGGTTGGTTATTCCTTAATTCTAGAACATAAAGCCCATTAGATAGCAAAACATTGCCATAAAATGTCTTTATTACAAATGATCATTACATTATCTCTAATAATGAAATTGAAATCATTATTATCGAAATAAGAAACAGAAATAATGTTTTTACACATAATTGGAATGTAACAATAGTTATACAAATCATTGACTAATCCACTAAGTAAATCCAACTCGTAGTCCCCAATCTTTAGGGCAACCACACAAGCTCCATTGCCAACTCTAAGGTCGACGTTAACCTTTACCAATGCAGTTCTATTTTTAGCCATTGCACATTTGAACAATTATGAGACCCACATATGCAATACTCATGTGTTAGAACTAGAAACATGACTAACTTCTATAACAAAGAAACGTGAAGATGAGGTCTCACCTCCATTCTTATTTATCTCTTCTAAATAGATAGTGCAATGCTTACACCAATGCCCCACTTTATTACAATGGTAGCACACATTATCCTTCTTATTATTAGGCTCAGTCGAGCTGTATTGTCCTCCTTAGGCTTGAGATTTCTTCTTTGGCTTCTAAGTTTTACGTCTACCTATCCATCTTTGGAAATCACCTTGTTTTGCACTAACAACACGAAGTTAATATTAAGAATATTTTCTTCGACCGTCTTAAGCATGCCAAGTTGCTCAGTGACAAAATTATTCTTATTATGCATGTAATAGTTCCTCACAAATGGATTAAAACTATCACTAAAGGATCCCAAGATCAGATCATTTGTGATATGTTTAGTTATGCTACTCTACATTATCTAAGGTGAGGAACCAATTCAATTATCATTTTTGTTAAGTCGAACCTAAACTTGCACATGTCGGTCATAATTTTCTTTCTATGTTTACACATAGAAGGCATAAAAAAGTCTTGATTGTCTTTATGAGGCAATCTAACGCACACCTACTCCCTTGGAGAACATGTGTTTGAATGATCGATTCCTTGTCAAATTGCCAAAATAAGGAGGCAATTTAGGACTTAATATTTTTTTAGGATTCACTTATTTTTCATGGATTTAACATGGCAAATGTATTCATTCATTCTCAACATATATATGTGCATCAATTTAATGTGACATATCATGGGAAATAAAATGGGCTATACTAGTTTTCAAGCTACATCTTGTTAGGACCATCAGACTTTGTTTGAGTCTTCATTACAAAGTGTTTGAGTCTATTTTATACTAGTAAAAGACTAAGGCACATAGGCCTATTAAAAATAATATAGAAAACTATTCCATACAATTGTCCACAAAATTTGCACCACAGAGTACAAGAGACCACACAAATCTGATTGTAGAGTTCATATCATTTTGTGAAATTATGTAAACATGTTAACAAGATGTTTATTTTGGAAGAATTCTTCAAGAAAGAACCTTGTTTTATAACTTTAGATTAAACTTAAAAAACATATATTATCAATGATAAATTCAAAGGTGAATACTTATTTTATAACTTAACCTTTAGGCTAAGGTTCATATGATTCTAAAAAGGTAAAAACTTAATGATCACAATCCTACTCCTTATAGTCCTTAGCTTTGGTTCATAAAACTTATGCACTCAAAGAACCAAATCAAAGACTAATGATCATGTTTTATAATTTAACTTACATTCATAAAACTCATGCAAAACAAGTACCAACCAAGAATATAGCCATCTTGTTTTTAAAACTATTATTACATGTTTTTTTATTGGTGTCAAATAGAAGAACAAGTCAAATTTTTAATTCTGAATTCATGTTTATATATCTTAAATATAAACAAAAATTAAACCATATATAATAATTAATCATCAAATACCATTAATTAGAATACAAATATTCAAATCAAATGGATATTAAAAAGTTAAATAACATGTATATCTATGATAATCGTCCATTCAAAATTTAAACCATTTAAAATTTAAATCATTCAAAGATTAAAATTTAAAGTATAATGCTTATCCAATTATAATCTGTGTTTAAATTAGACAATCTTATTTAGATTAATTCAAACCATGTTATCTAATTTTAACCATTTAAAATTGATAATTATATCTTGCATGCATATGAAAATTCTAATCTTAGATACTTAACACGTTTAACCATATTACAACAATCAAAATCAGCAATTTCAGTATTCAAAGTGTCTCTAACTAATCAACCAAACAATTATGATCGATCTTTGTATTGGTTTCTAGCCAATTTTATTTTAATGTTTCAAACTTTAAACATTCAATACAATCAAATTAATATGATTACCTAGCATGACTCTAATACCACTGCTAGAAACTAACGTCCATCCAGTTAACAAGCCAAATGTAGAATTTTTAAATTTTTCTTATGAACCATGCCAATAACAACTAGTAACCAAAATAATTTGAAGGTTCAATTCAATACCTTATGAATTGAGGCCTGAACGACCAGATCTTTGTGAGTCATTTAAAAGGCAAAAGTCACCCTTCTCTTTTTCACGCACACAATTGAACATGTTTTGGACTTAGGCTATGGATTCTACTTTTATCTATCTCTTAACTTGAGAATCTACAAGATAGAATTGTCAGAAATAATAGTGCACATCTATGCGATAGGAAAGGCCTATTTGTAAGCTCTCGAATCTCACTTTACAAAGTTTGATCAAAAGAAGGTTTCTTTAAATCTTATCCTTGTTACATCTAAGTTATGTAGGATCTAGGCAAGCTCTAGAATAGGGATGGGTTGAACAGAGCTTGGATGGAGATGCAAAATTTTTATGGAACAAGAAACAAACAATCAAGAACACAATATTTATAGTGGTTTGGTGATTACACCTATGTCTGCTACCTATGTTCACACTTTGGATTTTCTTAACCTCTTCATTATTATCACTTTGCAAAGCTAAGTGAACTTTTCACACAATTGAATTTTGGCTTAAGCAACCTTACAAAATGTTTTGATTTTCAACTCAAATCCTACCTCACTATTTGATTTGACTTGCGACACAAATCTTACCTCATAATTTTGATTTGATTTGTGGCTGAAATTTTACCATACTATCACTCACAATGAATGAGAAATAAGCGCTAACAAATGAGTACAAGATGTGCAACTAATATGAATAGAAATGAAGAACTTTGCTCTATTTACACAACTAAGAAATAAAAGCTATGATCTTTGGAAGATGAAGTAATTTGATGTAGAGTTCTTTTCTTCTGTTACCTGGAGTCGAGTGGCTTTATGCAGCATATGTTGAAGATTATCATTAGACACACTTGGGCAACTTTTGGCACCACTTGAAAAAAGTGACTTTTTGCTTTTACTCAAGTATGAATTTTATTATTCGAACAAAATTTGTTTTAGTCGAGAAGTTTTTTAGTTGAGTAGTTTGAATACTAATCGAGTGGTGGACCTTTTTTGACTCTTTGAGGCTCGACTCTTAGTCGACTAATAACTTGCTAGTGGAATAATGTACCTGGTACTAAAATTTAGTTGAGTAATAATAAAACCAATCGACTAACTTGCACTCTCAAATTGAAATTTGAATTTCCCAACAGTGATCTTTGAACCTCGACGTCACTTTAAAGATTTTCTTTCCTTTTTTATGGCTGGACTCAGTTTAGTCGAGTAATTTGAAAAATAGTCAACTAATCCTACTTGTGATCCTCCAAGTAGCCATTACACTTTTTCTTTTAATTTGTAAAACTATGTTAAACGAATAAAAAAAATTATTCGACTAACTTACCCTGAAAATAGATTTTGCTTGAGTAACACTAATTTTACTTAAGTAAAATGTTGTTGCTCTTCAACTTTTGTTCAACTAAGCTCAAAGTTCCAACTTGACTTCTCTAACACTCTTTTATGCACATTCCTCTGATTTTAAACTTTTTGCTAAACCTGAGAGTAATCTTTATCAATTTTATTATTTCATGCATTATTAAAATACAATGAGGATCTAAATGTTTACTATCATTGATCCAATAGGTTAGCGTAGTTGCAATAAAACTAAAAGACTAAAACCTTTATCCACCTCATCATGAATAAAGTTACTTTTAACTAAGGTTCGAAGCCCACGCATGGGCTTTGATGGTTTGGTGGTCAGCCTAAAATTGACCATGAAACCCATTACCATGCTCTTATTTTTTCATATCTTTAACTTTACAAAAGATTTACTTTGGCTATGAGTGTAAGGTTTGTAGCAATAAACTAGCACTGACATGGCCTAACATATAATATATGGGCCCAAAAACTAATTTTTATTTCTAGCCCAAGAGCCCAAACTACAGTTGCTATCTAAAATCCACCAGCCAGCCTAACATGCATCTATGTATTCCATTTTTTATTTTAAAAAAATCTACTTAGACTATGACTGTCAGTTAGGCCCAATAGACAGACAGTAACAAGTCTTGTTTGTTTCTAAAACATTAGGTGTGTGAACCTATAGGCCCTATTTGTTTCTGAGTATGAACTTTATATTTCATAAATATTATTAATCTTGTTACATCCTTAATGATCCCCCGAGTAAACGGTAAGAAACAAGTCATAATGTTGGCCCAATAGGCTCACACAATCCTTACAATATAAAGCATGGAATAATTCACCCTTATTTTTCAAGGACACTTTCTTGGTCTTATTTACGATATTGACATATTCATATTTATGATCTCAACTATCATACGATCTAGGTGTGGTCACATGTTACTCAATCTCATATATCAAGAAGCCAATAATATCAAATTTATTGAGTGGCAATCCATTTACTTCTTTATGTCCATTCAGCATAGCCTTTAACACATCCAATTATATCCATATTTTTTACCATGTGATGGGCAGATTATGCATATGTCAATGTCTATTAGAATTCATCTAAGTCACATAAAGACTTCAGGTCTAAAGAATGTTTATGACTTGTACTATAATGTGACATTCTTATTTCAATGGTTCTATCTAATACATTATCGTTATGATGTATATATGTCCTCTATGCTCAATAGTTAGTAAAACACAAATATATCATATAGTCACACACTAGCCTTTGATCATTTCAATTCTATTATTAATGATCAACTAGGTATATTTTATATGTTATTCTTTTATAATCAAGTGTTTTATTGTCAAACACCTTTCGTTGATATTATGAATAGAACTAACATTCATAGATAATTTTATTAGTTCTCAAATGCAAAACAATATAGACCAATAAAATATAATATCATATCTTCATTATCTAAAATAATAAGCGAGGTTATAAAAACAATTGTATTAGACTTAAGAGAAACACACCAACAAAATTTATACATGTTTTCATATGGTACGAAACTTAATCAAAGAATTGATTTTTATCAAGTTGTATCTATAATCAATGGACCTTTTGGTTGATATTTATGTAAAGATAGCAACTGGAATAAGTATATATGTATAAATATGCAATAGAAAGAATAACATAAAACTAGCAATGAGGAGATCGTATAAAAAGATGTCAATGGGAAAAAGTATACCGGATTATAGACTTAAAAAACATGTTAATAAATCAGAATCATTACGTTGCATACATATGCATATATGGATTATAACTATTTACTATTTTTGTTGAACTTAAGTAATGACAGTTTATTCTCACAAAGTTTTTCTCTACCAGATTTTAAAAATTAAGGTTTTAGTGAATTACACAGACCAAGACACAAAGTTTTTCTCACAAAGTTTTTCTCTACCAGTTTTTCTCTACCAATGGAATAGTACATTGGTAGATTACACGACTACAAAACTGGCTGATTATTTATGCTTTCCTTTATTTGTGTACACAGCCTAGTTACACAATCATGTAATGGTAAGAATTGGTTGTGTTGTCCATTATTTAGGTGCACAGAAAGATTACATACGTGTGTAACTCAAAAAAGAGATTGTGTAATGTTTATTAGTTGATAAAATACAAGTTTCTGAGTTGTATAGTCGAGATATAAGAATGTATTTGATGTTAAATGGTTAAAGAGATATTAAAAGACATTAAGCAATAAAAAATTATTATTATGTTGATTTTCATAAAGGTTAATTGAGAGATTAATTGCTTAGACATACGTATAAGGATATGGTGGTGTTATTTTTTATTTGTACAAAGGTATAAGGGTGTTATAATTGAGAATATTTTTTATTGTTATGGGCTATAATGCGAATTTTTGTCTTTTTAGTGGAAAATTATATAGATTTATTGAAACCATGCATAGATACTTTAGGTTTGTGTCATGTGCAAATTGTATAAGAATGTTATTAGATATCTAGATAACTTCAGCCCATTGCAAACAATTGGAGATTCTATCGACATTTTAAGATAAATCACATTATTTAATTATATTTTGAATGACTGTCACACATCTTTATTATATAGGATGGTAATGGAGCTATAGAACATAAATGCTAGCTAATGTGTCTTTCGAACTTCAAGGAAAATTTAGCAGTCAAAAAATGGTACAACAAAAAATGTTTTAGCTAATATAAATTTTAACTTGTAATTTACTTATGTTTTAGTTGGTTAGGAAGGAAATGCATATGAAGCTCTTGTCCTAACTGACGTTTTAGCAAAACCTAGAGATTTCAAATTTCTTAAGGTATTATATATTCATCAATTTTTAACTATAAATTTAATGGCAGGTAAGTTTTATCTTGGTGATGCTATTTATATCATTCGAAAAGGAGTATTAATTCTTTATTGCAGTGTTCGATATTATCTTAATGAGTATATATTAAGGTCAACCACCTAAAAATACAAAGGAGTTATATCATCGTTATTCGTCATTGTGAACATTAACTGAGCTTCCATTTGAAATCCTAAAAATGGATTTAGTGTAGTGGATGCTCGTTCTCTTTGGTCATATCAAAGACAAGTTAATATTGTGCTATAGTTAAGTTGCATCCTTCATAATTTGAAAAATTAAACGAATGCCAATATTTTTTTAAAAATTTGAAAATACCCACCATAATGTCTATTTACATTCATATGCTCGAATATCATGTTTTTGTGTGAATATGCTAGATTTTAGTTTAAATAGGCAAAAATGTTTACTCCTTTAAGTCTGGAAATTCTTTCTCCAAATTAATGCAATATTATTTAGTTATATTTTATTTTCTCTACACAATTAATTACTTGCTTTCCTTTTTAATCCACTCACTAATTATAAATTTTTTGTTCAATATTTTTTCTTTGTTTCCATATTTTTTCTCTTTTTTATTTTTCATTTTCTTTGTGAACAAGACAACAAATAGGTAATGTTTGAATATGTTCATCCAATCCATGTTCATGTATGTTTTTTACATATTTTTAGAATTTCATTTGTATTGAATCCCTATGAACATTTTAGTGAACGTCATATGATTTCATCTATTTTTAATGTTTAATCAAAATGTTATAAACATGTGTTTTTAAGAGTTTGTGTGCTTTTAATTTTTGTTAACTTTCAATATAAATGAAAACTAACGAGCATTCCATGAACATTAATATTCAAATTGTATTATTTTTTATTATGGTATTTTTAAATTTATTGTTCAATGAACATTAAACGACATTATTTTATAATCGATATTCAAAACAATATGGTTAATTATTATTTTTATTTTTAATTTTTTGAGGATTACATTGAACATACATTAACATAAGTGACATCATTTTATAATCTATATTTAAAAATAGTATATTTCTTTATTATTGTGCAACTGATCAAATATTGATAGCCATATAATTGTTTAATGATGTTCATCGTGATTAATATATCCTAAAAAATATTAAAATTAAATCATTGATAATCATTAAAATATTTAGTGATATTCATTTGTATTCATCTATTCTTAAAACAAATGAAGTTCTGCAAAAATATTTAAAACATACATGAGCATATTTGAACATGACATAATTGTTCTCTCGATCAGAATGAGAATAAAAAAAGAGGCAAATAACCTAGAAGTAAAGAAAAATAATGGAGAAAATAGACTCACAATTAGTGAGTGAATTAAAAAAAGAGAAAAAATAATTGTGTTAAGTCAGAAAATCAAATACAATTAATTAAGACGCATATGTCAACATTAAATAAGAGAGAGATGACATAGAATTAGCAAAGGTGATATTTTTACACATTTAAACTAAAATTGGTCATATTTATGCAAAAACACGACATTCGAGTATATGAATATAAATAAACATCATAGTAAAATTTTCATTAAAAATTTTCAAAAGTGGGTGCTCTATATAAATATTTGTTCATAATCATATCATGGGAGTGATCCAAATAATTTAATCATGCTTAAAGAATTGTAGGATGAATCTACCATATAGAAAGTATATCAAAGTCAAAGAAAAAACAAAGAAGAAAATAAAGAGTGTGTAACAAAAAAAAATACTATCATTTCAATTATGCAAAATGGCAATGTGAATTATAGGATACATCTCATTTTTCTTCATTATTTGTAAACTAGTTAAAGTTTAAATTTTTTGCACTTTTATTTAGTAAATTATAAATATACTTAAGTTTTAGAATATATAAAGTTGATATATAGTTTACATAAAGTTGATATTTAGTTTAAAACGATAAAAGTATGTAAAAGTCAATCTATGGAAAATCTGTAAAATATATAACAATTTATTATATATCAATTAAAAGTTTATATTAAATTTAAATTTATAAATAATAGATATAAATTTATACATAAAAATATTTAAATCTACATATAAAATTTATTTGAAATTAATACCTACAAAAAGTTCATTTCGGACAAAATGCAACAAAAAAATGTATAAGTGCAACTCAGCAAAAATTTTTAAATCAACTTTGTCACTGCAAATAAAAATGAAAATACAATGAACTATATAATTAATCATATAATTTTTATTTTTTAGAGTAACTTTATTGATATATGAGCTATTGCATATTAAATTATATATTTACAAATTAAATTCTAATTATCATCTTAAAATTCATATATTAATATTATATTAGTATTTTATATAATTTCATATAAAATAATATTAATAATATTCTACAACTTCTATAAAAGAAAAATTATTTTTTCATAAATGTGTAAAAAATATTTTAAACTCATTTTTATTTGAATGTTAAACAATCGAAAATAAAATTTTAAAATAAAAATCTAAAATAAATTTTAAAATTTTAATTTATATTTGTAAATATTTTTTTTTAAAAAAAATATTTTTATTAGACAAACGATGTTTAAATAAAAATTTATTCCGTAATTATCTCTACATGACGTTCTTACATAAGACTTATCCCATCACCAATCACGACGTTCTCGAACGACATTGAAGAATCCATCTATAAATGACCAATTAATTAGCAAAAAAATTTGCATTGTCGTCCTATCTATGCTAGCTAAAAAAGAGGCTTTAAAAATGGACATTCAGCTCTATAATTGAGTAATATGTGACAACTAATTATGAAATACAAATTAAATGATAAATTTTTTAATAAATTTAAAATTTCACAAGATAAATGCAGTAATTGTTAAATTTCAAATATGTTTAATATTATTTTTAAATTTATTCATAACTTTTTTTAGTTTTTCATTGTCTTAAATAATCATTACATTTATATTATTTTGAATTAATTTTTCAAACAATAATTATGTTAATAAACAACTTGGATCATTGCTTGGGTCTCTATATTTTATCTTATAATGTAAATTATTTTAAATAGTAGATTTTTATATTATTTGTAATTTTTTAAAATATTTTTTATTTTATTCTTATGATTTTTTTTATGGTTATACATGTTAAATTTTAAAAATATATCTTTTAAAAATATATAATAATTTTTTTATAAAATAATTTATGAAGAAACTAGATTATATTTAGATTAACAAAATTAATAAAATTATATATAAAGTTTTAGAGTTAATTATGTGACATGCCCTTTTTAGTTTACACATTTTAAAAAATGTCTTTGATTGATTTTGTTTTAGATAAATGCACATGTTGAGTTTTTATTTTGTTAAAATGCCCATTTAGGGTTTCAATTTAAGATTTATACCTAATTTTTTATTTGAATAGTTGAAAAGGGTATTGTGAGAAATTAACAAATTAATAATAGAAAAGATTTCTCCCCAAATCTTTTTTAAACAAACGATATTCACTTCCTTTTTTTTTCTTCTCTCTTCCTCTTCTCTCCACGCCATCGCTCCCTTAATCTCAACAATCTCCATCTCTCTCTTCTTTACCATGTCATCAACGTTAACCTTAAGAATCTCCAC
>CANYCX015545893.1:0-13332 GCA_948193385.1 Breynia disticha f. nivosa | reverse complement strand
ATTTGATACAAATCCATCTTCATACACAATCGGTTAGCCAATGACTTACACGCATAAGCGCTCTCCAATTTATCCTACAAAACTTTAGGAGATGTCTCCTTCAACACAGTAATTTTAATTTGGGGAGATAGTGCTAACCTAATAGTGCTAACAACTCTCTTATGAATTGTATCCCAAATCTGCACCCTTCATACTGCTAGGTTTCTCCTCCAATAGAACTATATCAAGACTCTGTTGCACCAAATAATCTTGAATCATACTATGTCATAGCGTGAAATTGTCCTTTTCATCAAATAATGGAATCTCATACCTCCATGTCGAAGACAACATCCTTCTATTATTTCTCTATTCACTCCCTTGAACCGAACCTCTGGTTCTGATACTACTTGTTAGGACCCAAACCTGACAAGAATACTCACAATAGTAATAATAGAGAAAGAAATAAGAAAGAACACACAAAAATTTTTAACGTGGCTTGGTCTCTAAGCAATAGACCTACTCCACGATCTCCACTAAATAAAAGTTACAATTTTTGGACAAACAAAATTGTAAAACTCTCTCACAATGGTTACAGTTTTTGAACGAACAAACTATGAAAACTATCTCCCTTTCGCAATAGACCAAAGCCTAATTTCACCTCTCTAATGAACTAGACTAGGGTTTTGTGATACTCAACTACTAAGGCCTAAATAGGGGTGAGCGTTTGGTCAGTTCGGTTTGAACTGAACTGAAATACCAATAAACTAAATAAACTGAAGTGTTTATGCAAACTGAACAAACCAAGCCAAATTTTAGTTCAGTTTTTAACCGAACCAAAGTAGTCAGTTTGTTCGGTTCGTTCTGTTTGTTCAGTTTAACCTAAATAATTTCCTTCCATTTGTTTTTTGAATTTTTTACATATTTTAAAATATTTAGTTGTCTTTTTTATTTAATTACAACTTAGCCATTTTATTTTAAGTCTAGATTAATATTTAACTAATATTTAAATAAAAATTCTAATTAATAATTCAAACAAATAAATTAACATATTTAATATATATATATATATATATATATATATATTAATTTTTAAAAAAAATTGGTTTATTTGGTTTGTTCGGTTTATTCAGTTTTCAAGAATGAAAACCGAAACCGAACCGAATAAACCAAACAAACCAACTCATAAAATCGAATAAACTAAATAAACCGAACAAACCGAACTGAAAAAACTAAATTCCCTTCAGTTCAATTCGGTTTATCAGTTTGGTTTGGTTATGCCTACCCCTATGCCTAAAGCTTATTTATAAAGGGAAACCCCTTTACACTTAGAGCTCTAACCGATGTGAGATACTTAGTCCCACTCTTACTTAAACTCTCACTCTTACTCTAGAATTTGAGTAGTTATCCCAACTTTTTATACCAAAATAGAGAATGATCAAAGTATGGTTGAGATGTATTATGAAAATTCTTCTCTAATTGTTTGTTAAAATTTGGAAAAAAATTAATATTGTATTTTTTAATATTTTTAAATTATATTAAATAAAATTAGAAAATAAATATTTTTTATAATATTCTAAATTATGCATTTTTTATTTTTAAGAGAAGTAATATTTTCAATATTTATAATTTTTTAGAGAAATAAACATTTTCTTTCTTTTAGATATTGGCATGCATATCCTAGAAAAATAAGTTATAGATATTAAGCATATAATATGAATTAATTGGATCAATTTAATTATATCATGAATTTTAAATGAATATTAATATATATTTATTTTTTACAAATCAAAAATTATTTTTACGTCTACTTAGGATTTTTAAAAAATATATTCTGAGAAGGGTTTATGAGTTTTTTTTATATAGTAAAATTTACAAAGAGGTCTTTCTTGTACAAAAATTGAAATAAATTTAAAAATATTTTTAATCACTAGTGTGTAATATTTTTTAAAAAACTATGGAATAAAATTTTCTCGATAAATAAAGGAGTTAATTATGTGACATACTGCCTTTAGTTTATACATTTTAGAAGTGTCTTTAATTGATTTGGTTTTAAATAAATGCACATGTTGAGTTTTTATTATGTGAAAATGGCATTTTGGATTTGAATTTTCAAGTTTATACCACAATGAATATTTTAATAGCTGAAAAAGATATTGTGGAAGTTTATATTTAAAAAGTTAATAAAATCCTTTTTTAAACAATTAAAGTCCTAATTTCTCGTAATCCTCATTATTATTCAGATTTTTTCTAAATCTCGCATCATTCAACTCCTTTTTCATATTTTTCTTGGCAGAAATACCATGTTCTTGTCCAATCTCTTTCATTTTTCCTTGGCAAAGAGATTTTAGAGTGAGATGATTAAAACGAGGTAATTTCTTCATCGTCAATGATTTTTTTTCTTTTTTTCTTTGTTCTTTTAATTTTTTTTATTTAATCGTCTTGTTCGATTTGTTTTGTGCGGTTTTTAGTTTTTTCGACTTGTCTTTAGTTTTAATTAGGCTTTGATTGTTATAGTTTGTAATTTTGGCTTCGTCTCTGCAATTTGTGTATTGTTTTTTCGTTTAAACTTTGTTGAACTATTTTTTTTGGAGATTTTGTCGTAGTTCTGAACTAATGTGTGTTCTTTGATCTGTTTTTGTTCAGTTTTAGTTCAAATGATCAATGTTGAACTTATTTGAACAATATGCAGGTTGTTTTTTTTGAACTAAAATGTTGTGTGATTAACTAAATTGGACTTTATCGATCTTTTTGAACTAATTTGTGCTTTAATTGAAAATTTGTTCAACTGATCAAGTTTGTACTTATTTGATCAAATGTGTACCTTTTTAATGTTTTTTTGAACTAATCCGTGTGTACTTTGAACATTTTTTAACTGTTTTAACCTTTGTTTTTTATTTGTACTAATTTGGACATTATGTAGGATGTTGAATATGCATTCCTTGTGAAACACCCTCATAAAAACACTCAACCACCAGTCTATGTGTCAATCTATACCTATTACTTTGTTGATCTACCGCTACTTTATTTTGCACATTTTAGATAAGAAACGGGTACAATAGATCAATGAACCCAAAACAAAATCATCTTATATCATGCAAAACAAAAATTTGAACACAAAACATCGATTTCCTTATAAGAATAAGGCTTGATATGACATGAACCCAAGTCCACTAAGGCCAACTATAAAATTTAATAAATAAAAATATATTTATACCCATATTATATTATTTCATTAAAAACTAATTAAAAACTAATTATTTCATTACAAACTAATTAAAAACTAATTTTTTACTTTAATTTATTTGTTTGCATCATGTACTTTTTTTCTTTCTCTGTAACCTTTTGTTTTCTTGCTTGGAATTTGATCTTTGCATTGAGTATGAGAGTTCTCAAACTTAACTCTAATTCTAACTAATACTGAAACTCCTCCTAAACCTCCTAAACCAAGAGCTTAACTTTTACAACTCCACAACAGCAACTCAAATTAATATGCCGACACCACAAACCAACAAACCTCTCTCAATACACATACAATCTAAACAAAAAGAAAGAAGCATAACAACACATTAACAACCTTAAAACTCTACCTTCACAAAAAAGTACACAACCCATCCCAACTCATCAACAACCAACATAAAATCTGAAACTAGTTGTCCTCACCTTTGACAACACTGAAACACCTGCAAAGAAAGCAACATTGAATTGAAACACCAACAATCAAACACCACAACAACCAACGTGAAAAGAAAGGCAAAACAGGGGCTCATTGGGTCTCTTTTTCATGAAAACATTGCAAAGAAACAAACAATAATATAAGGGAAGTGAAAAGTGATAAAGATTATGGAGGCAGTTGAAAGTCATTATTCTTAACCAAGGAAGAAAGATTAGCTCTTCTTTTTTCATTGATCTATTGTACCCATTTCTTATGCAAAATAAAGTAGCGGTAGATCAACAAAGTAATAGGTATAGATTGACACATAGACTTGTGAAAGGAGAGAAGAAAAAATGTTGTGTGAGATTGCGATGAAGAAATAAAGACTAGGAAGAAAGAGAGGAGAGATGACACATAATGTGTAAAAGAAGAGGCCAAATGCAATTAAAAAGTTCACTCTAAAATTAAAAAAACAAAATTTCTATAATAAAAAATAAAAAGTGTACATAGTATAATTAAGCCTTTAATAAAATCATTTTTTAATTTTTAAACATAAATTATTATATTAATACTTATTAACTATTTTCACACATTTATTTACGTAACTACTCTATACTAGTTTTATAAACAAAAGTATCCTCGATATATTTGTGGTACACAATCTTTAATACTCAAACTCTCACTCAGAGCTCTGCCAAAATGCTCACTGACTTAAGCATCAGAGAGTCCCCAAAAGACCAATCGACCTCACCCTCATCTTTTATTTAAGTATGGAGTAAATACGATTACACTATGATTCAGTTCGTCTACCACTATTGAAGTTGCCGATTTAAGGCAACAACAATTGACGTCGTTTGTAGAAAATGAATAAAAGTTACGTTTAGACAAGTTTTTGCGTTTGGTCTTCCTTTTTTCACATTGTTGAGTTTGTTAGAAACTTTTGGAGAAATTATTTGGGATTTTCTTCATTACTATAGACTTTTTAAATGCCTCTCAGGAGCTCACTCCTTTAGAGCACAAATCTCACAATCTTCAAGAGGCAGAAACTTCATTCATATCCATCAATAACCATGATAGTGACAATGGGATCCCAAGTTGCCAACCATAATAAGAATGATGATACTTGGGATATAACTAGTCCCAACAACCCTTCAATGGCATAAGTCATTTCCTATAGAGCAAAAGCAATGCACCCACATTCTTTTAAAGGATTATGCAGCCTTGATAAAGGAGCACAAGGAGATGAAGAAGATGTTGAAGGGCCTCATGGCAATGATGAAAGAAAATAATCCCTTCACAAACTCTTTATTCATTTTGCCAACACCCAGGTGGACATACACATGAAAATAGAGGATTTCAAAGGAGCAACTTTATAACTCGTTGCCTTAATAACTCATAAACATAAAAAAACCTCAGTCTTGCCTAATATTTCATGAAGAAAGCTATGTAGTCCATTTGAGCCAAGAAGAAATTCTCAATTTTGTAGAGAAATGGATTAGTACCTCGAGGTTGTAGAGAGCACATACAAAGAGGTTTCCAAGCCCATGCTAAGAGGGAAGAGGTTGGAGACCACTCAATGGCTGGGTCATGGAGGTAGATATACAAAAATAGTTAAGAAGATATTGGAGCAAAAACATTCAATGGCTGTTGAAGGGGTACGATATGAAAATGTTATTCCTTTCACTAGTGAAATCATGGAAAAGCCCATACCATCAAAGTTTAAGATGCCACAACTCCTCACTTTCATATGAAAAGATGGCCCACAGCTCCCCACTGCTGAAGATTTGTTGGAGTCGAGTTGGACCATGATCCTACAGGACTAACATAAACCATTTTATCTTTTAAATTTCCATTAGTTGCCACAACTTTTTTATTTGAGAGAGATCCATTTTCATGACATGAGAATTCTTTTCTCAATTTATAAAATAATACTCAATAATCATTCTTCGTCCTCCACTAGGAAACATTCTTTAAACTCCACTGATTCTGCAAAAAATATTTTACCAACCACCCACATATTTCTTGTATTAAGATCAATTACTACTAACTGTTTGTTGGCTCATAAACAGTAGCATTTTTAATTATAAAACATAGGTTGATAACTTATAATACGTTTACGAAAAGATGGGAAGGCATATGAAGTAGATGAAATAAACTCCAGTCTTCTTCACCATATTTAATGGTGGCAACACTAATCCGAATAGTCCAATCCCAATAACAAAATAATATATAGACGAGGGAGGAGTTGAAAATGACATAGAAGTAAATTCATACCCATTTGGTAAATTTTTCTCTCTTTTGTGAATGGATTGAAAAAAAGTGCTCATAAACTCTAGTGTAATGAGATAAAAGTAATCAACTAAATTTAGTAAACTTAATCTGTGCACTTAATAATTTAGGAGTTTTCAAACAATAGGTGTGATTATAAACTGGATGAAAGAATTTGCATGTATCGTTAAATGTTATCACTATAACAAGGATAATTATTATGCTTCATATCAATATTAAAGGTGGAAGGTTGAACAATACAACTCCAGTCTTTGCATATGAAGTGAATCACACTAAATACAGTTGGATCATTTTTGAATGCATGACACAAAATTAAGTTTGAGATATCAGAGGAAAAATAAGGCAAAAAGTTTGTATCTTGTTCTTCACAATCCAAATTTCCATTTGTTTTTTTCTTAAATGTGCGAGGCCACCATATTTAACTTATGACAAAATTAACTTTTAGATGTTAGAAACTTTGAAGTTGGAGCAAAAAAATGAACTTTCAGATGAGGAAAAGAAGTTACCCATCCTTAAACAATGAAAATGAGTTGTCTTCAAATCAGTAGAGGTGAATATATTGAACATCTTATAAAAATTAAATGGAATTTGGTTTGATTTGAGGGTTGTTGTAAGAAAAGATATAGAATGACTCATGGACTACTTATTATTTGGAAGAAATATTGTGGAGTTTCCAATGTTGTCAATTTAAACCTGCTTCATATTTGAGAAGTAAGAGCTTTGAATCCTTTGGAAATGAGTTTGATCGTACTCTTTTACCTGACAACAGTGGGATTTTTAGGTAGTTGTGGAGGTGCTCTTCTGAAAGGCTACTGAAAAGTACATTAGTATAACCAGTCCTATTTCATTAAAACTAATTTGAAATGTGGACAAATTGATTCCACAACTTGTACACCTCCTAAAATGAATTCAAACCACCTTCTTGGTTGCTTTGTTGTACGACAAAACACTTAAGTTCAACAAAATTTGTACCCATTAGGTATATTTTTTCTCTCTTTTGTGAAGTGAATGAAAAATAAATACTCACAATATATTTGTACTATAATGAAATGAGATAAAAGTAACCAACCAAATTTAACAAACTTAATCTATGCACCTAACAATTCAGGAGTCTCCAAACAAATGGCCTGATTATAAATTGGATGAAAGAACTTGCACGTACCATTAGCTTGTGTCACTAAATACAGATATTTATTATGCATCATATCAATATTAGAGGTGAGAGGTCAAACAATACAACTCTAATCTTTGCATACAGATTGAATCACACCAAGTGTAGTTGGATTATTTCTGAATACACGATCCAAATTTAAGTTTGAGATATCAGAGGGAATCTAAGACAAAAAGTTTGCATCTTGTTCTTCATAATTCAAATTTCCATTTGATTTTTCTTGAATATGTGAGGTGACCATATTTATCCTATGACAAGACTAGATTTTAGAAATTGAATTAAAAATAAAATAGATATAAGACATATAAGAAAGTGAAAATGCATGGGGAAAAGAAGTTACTCATTCATAAACTATGAAAATGACTTTTTTTAAGTATTAAATGTGAATATATTGATCATCTTACAAAAATTAAATAGAATGTAGTTTGAATTAAAGGTTTTTTGTTCAAAAAAAGAGATGGCATGACTCATGAATTGCTCCTCGTAGCTGGAAAGAAATATTATGGAGTTTTTAATGTTGTCAATTCATAATAATGCCTTGAATTTTTGCCCTTGGATTGGACTTGATTGTCAAAAATAATTATGCACCATTGGATTTATCTTTATGGCCAAGTTTGATTATTAGCCATTGGATTTTTGTTGATGGTCAAGTTTAATATCTAGCCTTTACATTAAGCTTGGTGACCAAGAATAAATCCTAACCATTAGATGCTACTTTAAGAGCAAGCATATGGTGGCTATAAAAGAAGATCTCTCCCTTTTATTTAGTGATCATCACACATAAAATCTTTCTTTTCTTTTGAGTGTAATTGGTTGTATTTAGGGCTTGGGTTGAGAGGTATTGTTTGAGTGCCTTTTGTGTAATTCTTCAATTTTTTTAATAGTAAAATTTCTCTACTTAATTTTTCTCGTGGACGTACACTTTAAGCCAAACCACGTTATGGTGTTCTTATATGCATGTGAGTGATGGAAAATTGGATCCAAGAGCCAAAAAATATATTGTCTAAGGTTATGGGTCTAGAGTAAAAGGATACAGGTTATGGTGTCCTGATATAAAGAAAATTTGCTTGAGAAGAGATGTGACATTTAATGAGTTGTCCATGTTATCTTCATGAGAAAGGGTGTTGTATAGTGCAGGTGAATATGAGGGAATTATGAATGAGGTGGAGTTTGAGCATGTCGATACTGCACTAGAAGAAATCCAAGCTCAGAGTCCTAAGGTAGATGCTTCTAGGAATGATACATAGCATTATGAACCATGTATTGCTAAAGATAGGATGAGAAGGAGCATAAGACCACCATCAAGATATGCTCATGATGTTAATATAGCAAAGATGGGTGAGATTGCCTATGCTATGGAAATTGCATAAGAGATAGGCGGAGAAGGTCAACTTTCCACATATTCTGAAGCACTTTCTTATGATAACTCTATAAGGTGGGTAGTTTCTATGGAAGAAGAGGTGGAGCCTCTTCATAAGAATGACACTATAGGATTAGTGATGCTGCATGAAGGTAAAAAGGTAATTAAATGTAAGTGAGTCTATAAGAAAAAGGATGGTAAAAAATTTAAGCATCGTTTGGCTGCAAAGGCTACAGTCAGGTAGCTAGCGTTGATTTTAGAGATGTATTATCTGATGTGGTAAAACATACATATATTCGGGTCTTATTGTCTTTGGTTGCGATGCAAGATTTAGAGTTGGAGCAGCTTGGTGTCAAGATTGCATTCCTACATGGTGAACTTGAGGAATAAATTTATATGCAACAAGGGTTTTGTTGTCCATGGAAAAGAACACCACGTTTGTTTGTTGAAAAAAATATTTGTATGGACTAAAATAGTCTCCACAACAGTGGTAGTATAAGTGGTTTGACTTATTTATGGTGAGTCACAGGTACACCAGAAGCCAATATGATTCATATTTCTACTTTAGAGGACTACATGATGGATCATTTATTTATTTACTCCTATATATTGATGACATGTTAATTATGGCAAATTATATGTTTGAGGTAAATAGGTTGAAGGCAAAGTTGAAAGCAAAATTTGAGAGGAAGGATTTGGGAGTAGCAAAGAAAATTCTTAGTGTGGAAATTCACAGAGGTTAAGCAACCAAAAAATTATGGCTAACTCAAGTGAATTATATTGAGAAAGTGTTAACACATTTTGGCAAGAAAGATGCCAAACTAGTTATTACTCCACTAGCATCTCATGTTAAGCTTTCAACCCTATAAGGCCACTATCAGATGAGCAAAGACAATACATGACTCAAGTTCTTTACTCTAGTGCAGTTGGTAGCATCGTGTATGCAATGGTGTGCACGAGACCAGATATCGCACTGTGTTGTTAGCAGATACATGTCTAATCCTAGAAAGGCACATTAGAAAGTAGTGAAATGGATATTGAATTATTTATATGGCACCACTAATAAAGTTTTGTGGCGGACCTATTGGTTATATTGACTCAGATTATGGTGGTGACCTTGATAGGAGAAGGTCTATTAGTGGTTATGTATTTACCATTGGTAGTTATGCTGTAAGTTAGAAGGCCACATTACAAAGCATTATTTCTTTATGCTCTATAGAGTCGAAGAATATGACATTGACAGAGGCAATCAAGGAGGCTTTATGGCTAAATGATTCATTTGGTGAACTTAGTTTAGGCAAAGATGTTCCAATTGTGTATTGCAACAATCAATCTATTATTTGCTTAAGCAAAGATAACATGTTTCATGAGAGGACAAAACACATCAGTATTTGATACCATTTCATTCGAGATGTGATTGAGTAAGGTAATGTCTTAGTCAAGAAAATTGTCGGCACAAAAAATCCAACTGATATGTTCACCAAGTTTCTTCTACCAGCTAAGTTCAAGCCCTGTCTAGACCTAGTTGGTGTAACACAATAGTAAATTTTAGGGATTTTTGGAGGAAGTTGAGTTCTGGTCGATTTTACTATTGATGAAATTCAAGTCAAGGTGGAGAATTGATGATTATGCCTTCAATTTTGGCCTTTGAATTATGCTTGATCGTCAAGAATAATTATGCACCATTGGATTTATCTTGATGACCAAGTTTGATTATTAGCCGTTGGATTTTTCTTGATGGCCAAGTTTAATCTATGGCCTTTAGTTTAATCTTGGTGACCAAGAATAAATCCTAACCATTAGATGTTACTTTAGGAGCAAGCATATGGTGGCCATAAAAGGAGCTCTCTACCATTTTCTTTGGTAATCATCACACATAAAATCTTTCTTTTCTTTTGAGTGTAATTGGGTTTATTTGGGGTTTGGGTTGTTAGGTATTGTTTGAGTGTCTTTTGTGATATTCTCTATTATTTGTTAATGGTAAAAGTTCTTTGCTCGCTTCCACCCGTGGACATGAGTTTTAACCCAAACCACATTAAATATGTGTCTTCATTTCTTTGCTTATTTATTTTTGACTTTATTGATTGGTTTTCTTGTACTCGTGGTCTTCTCATCATAACATCAATTCTCAACAACTTCATATTTGAGAAGTCAAATTGGAATACTATAAAACAAAATATGTCTTGTTGTGGTATATACTACTTGTGAAAAGTTCAAATATGTTTAAAATATTTGTAGGAGCTTCCCAACAAATTCAATAAGATAATAACTAGAACATAAGACCTTTAGATAATTTGGTAGGGGCAAACATTCCACCCTGAAGAATAGGAGCATAGAACCAACAAAATCAATCTTAGATAAATCTCGTCTTGGTACATAATGATTTGCTATGAAATAATAAACCTTTCCTTCCAATATTGTAACCATGGAAGAATATGTTAAAGTTGCTAGATTGTTAGAATTATTGAGTTAGGTTAATTTTTAGAATATGGTAAAGTTGTTAGATTGTTGAGTTAGTTTCATTATTAGAATATGTTAAAGTTGTTAGATTATTGAATTGTTGATTTAATTTAATTGTTAGAGTATGTTAAAGTTGTTAGATGGGTCTAGGATGCTTAGGATAACTCAGTAATGAACTTCTTTATCCAAATAGCTTCTTTAGCAGTCTCACTCATTGCAATATACTGACTTCATTGTAGAATCGGCCACTCTGTATTGCTTTGAGTTTTGTCAACTCAGAGCACCCCCATTCAGTGTGAATATGTATTTTGATTACGATTGATATTGATTCTCTAATGTAGAAAAAGCATCATCATTGTAACCATTTATTTTTAGCTCTTCTTATCCACCATAAACTAAGAGGAAATCTTTAGTCCTTAAGTAATTAAGAATCTCTTTCACAACGGTTCACTACTTAACTCTTGGATTCTATTAAAACCTAATGGTCACACTTAGTGTTTGAGCGATATTTGAGACGAGTACATATCATACCATACATGATCTATCTTTACTGATATTGATACCAAGTATCGTCTCGACGTCACTTGAATTTTTTATTGGAAAATATTTCTCGAACCATTTCTTGAACTTATTCAATGGACAAATGTCATTTTAAATGATCAAAATATCATCTGTATATGAGAAGAAAAATGAGACAATCCTCCCACAAGCTTTCTTGTATGCACAATTCTCTCCTCTACGTTCTTAATGAAACCAAACTCTTTGAATGCGTCATCAAAACGAAAATTCTAACTTTGAGAAGTTTGCTTCAATTTATAAATGGATCTTTGAAACTTACAAACCTTGTTAGGGTTCTTTGGATCAATAAATCCATTAGGTTGTTTCATATGAATAAGACTTGAATTGTCATAAAAATGTGAATGAGACTTGAATTGTAACAACTGAAAATTGAACACTTATTTGCAAAATAGTAGTCCAGTTCTTTCTCAACGAGTGATGAGAAACACGTTTAATATCATTTGATTGAATTGTTAATCGAGTTCTTTGTTGTTCCAAAAGAACACTTTGTTTTGTTAAAAAAATTATCAATACCTAATAAAATAAATGAGTGCCAAGAGTCCTAGTCTACTATGTATGATATATATTCCATTCCAAAAGATCAATTTCTTTATAAATATTTTTTTATTTAGGGAGAATATTAGAGATAATTTAATTGCCCCAACATTATTTTTCAGTTCTTACTCACATTATTCCTTTTATGACCATAATTTGAGTAAATAAAACCATTAGCTACACATTGGTATAGCATGTCACGTGAACATAATGTTTGGCATGACATGAAATTTTATTTGTATTTATTTATAAGTAAATTGAAATGAACTTCAATTCATTATAGATAAAATCAAATGAGATCTATGAAAATTTGTATTTAGAAATAAATTTTAAGATGTTTCGTGGGTTTCTCAAATTGTTCCTTTGCAATTCTCTTTCAATTAGGTATATCAAAAAGAGCAAAATATAGGTAAAAGTTTTTTTTTTTCATTTGGAAATGAAAATTTTGAATTTTCTTAAACAAAATCACACAAACTCAAAATTTGGATGTTGAAATAATTTCTCTAGACTAAAAAGGCATAACAAACAGTAGAATTCTAAATAAGAAATGATTTTTTTCTACATTTTGTGAAATTCATTTATATAAAAATCATAATGATTACCTATTAACTATTAAAATTACCAAAAAAAAATTATCAACTATTAAAGCTGACTGCATTTATTTGGGGAGAATGTCACCACATCTCACCTTGAAGTTTGACTTTTCATAAATACCACTTTCTGAAACCTGTACCACCATATGCCACCTCTTCAAACTTATTCTACAAATACCACAATCCACGACATATCCACAAAAACATCCACACATTAATCAATTTGTGGATATATTATGGATATTAATTTTTTTTATAAATGTCCATAACATATCTACAAAGCATCCATATATTGATCAATGTGTGGATATGTTGTGAATATGTTGTGGACATTGATTTTTTATAAATATCCACAAGATATCCACAAAGCATCCACGCATATAATAAATATCCACAACACATCCACAAAGTATCTACACATACAAACCGTCTACACCTAATGTGTCATTGAAAACCCTAGCCGCCAACCTATTCACACTTTATGAACAACTTATCCACAGATTATCCGCGACACATCCACACATTATATATCATTCTTTTAATTTCACAAACACAAAAATATACACATTTTTTATATTATTTCAACACTTAACAACTAATTGTTAAACAAATCTCAAAATATTATCATTTACAAGACTCGAGAATTCATTTATAAAAACTGAATCGACTATCTGCTATAACACGCTATGTGCTTTTGAATATAAAAACATTGAAT
>CANYCX015543109.1:0-34556 GCA_948193385.1 Breynia disticha f. nivosa | reverse complement strand
CTGTTCTTGCTCTCCTCTGTTTTCTTCTGAGAACATGCTAATGTCCTTGTCATGTTAATAAATTTCAATCCTTTTTGGAATGTCAATTTCACTTGTTTTTGGAAGAACCTCAAAACCAAAGTGAAACACGAGAAATGGAGGGTTTTAATCACCTCAAAAACACTTAACTGTACCTGCAGAATATGCAAAACTGATAACTTTCTAAACAGGACAGAGGAGTAGTTCAATATTTAATTTATGCTGAGTGGAACTTTCAATGCAAATTATATACATTGAAAGCCAATCAATTTTGAATTAAATTTCATAAACCTTTCGGTTCTTCCTTCCACTTTGCTTTATTGGTCTCTCTTTTCACCTCCCAATGCTCTTTCACGCATGGCTTTTGGAGGGAAGGTCTTTCAACAAAACTGCGTCTCTCTTTTATCTTCCATGCCTTATTTTCTTCAACTGAAATCATTCATCAAGCATAGTTTCTTACAAAATTACAAATAAAAATTTATGGTGGTCCACACATCAGTAGCCAAGGTTTAGACAAAAGAGAGATGATGCCATTGTAGAGGTTTGTAAGTCTCTTACAGTGTTGTTGTAATAATTGAACATATTTTATTACACCACACTTTACTTCTTATTCTTAGTACATGGGTGGGACCATACATTTCAGCACTACTTATTATATTCAATGCAAAACACTTCTTTTTTTTTTAACCTTACCAAGTTTGAAATTTGAAGTGTTTTTCTGGTACTGTTTAGTTTCTCCACAGAAAGGCAATGACTTCACTTTAAGTGGGGAACTTTCAAGAAAAGGTTGTCTTATTTATGTTCTTACTAATAGATTCACCACTGTTATCCCTTCTGTAAGGGTTTTGTTAACTCTTTTTTGGTGTTATTTCTCTTACAGGCTTCGTTTCTTGCTGTATTTGAGCTGAAATAGGTAATTTTTAGCTTCTTTTTCTTGTTTTCTCATTTGGGTTGCCTCAAAATTGAGTCTTTCTCTTGATTTGAGCTGTTATTGTGTTTTTGGACCATTCTTGAAGTTTTTACTGCTGAAGTTTGTAAATTCAACTTTTTGAACTTTGCCTTTTCACTTTATTGTGAATCTTCTTTTTGATTATTTGATTGGTTGAATTGTATCTGAGTTTTTTTTGGCCAGAATGGATCTGATTGAACAATGTTTATGCATTCTTAATCTTTACTGCTTTGTTGTTCTGGAATATTTTGTGTTTTATGGAAGCTGTAATGTTGAGATATGCTGCACATTGTGTTATGATCTCTGCATGGTTAATGGCAATGTCATTTCGAGTAATCCCATTTTGGATTTAAGTTAAAAAAGTGACTTATCTCTGTTTATGGCTTCGTTTAGAGAATAAATTTGGCAATATTACGCATGCGAATATGAGAGAATGTCTGAAGATTTAGAAATAGGTTTTACAATTCAGTTCATACTAATTATACTTGGCATTCATTTGTAGATTTTATATGTGAATCCGACACATTATATATTCGGCATGATTGTCTATTTCAGAAAGCTCTGGGAGATTCCGGGTTACTTTGTCTTTATGTTCTCACGTTGTTTTATGTTCTGGCAGTTTAGACTCCAAGAGCAACAGATTTGAAACTCTTGGATTGGATCGGATGGTGTTCAAAGAACAGACTGAAGTTCTGTTTTTCCTGTTAGTTTGCTTGTGCAACAGTACACTAGGTAATCTTTTTAAACATTTCCCCCTTCTGCAGTTGTCCCTATGCAGTTAATTTCTATTTCTTATTCTCGTGTCATAAACTTGGCAACATTAGCGAGGATGGTCGTCTTAATACTATTTGAATTTGTAGGCGCATTTGTTGGTGTAAACATTGGAACTGATCTTTCCAGCCCACCAGCAGCTTCTGATGTTGTTAATATCTTAAAAGTCAATCAAATTACTCATGTACGCCTCTATGATGCCGATGTTCATATGCTGAAGGCCCTAGCTAACAGCAGTATAGAAGTAATAGTTGGTGTCACAAATGAGGAAGTTTTGGGAATTGGAGAATTTCCATCCACAGCAGCAGCATGGGTTAATAAGAATGTTGCTCCATACTTACCTGCAACTAACATTACTGCCATTGCAGTTGGCAGCGAGGTTCTTACGACAATTCCTAATGTTGCTCGTGTCCTAGTTCCTGCCTTGAATAACCTTCACAAAGCTCTGGTTGCTTCAAACTTAAATTTTCAAGTTAAAGTTTCAACCCCGCAATCAATGGATGTTATACCAAGGCCATTTCCTCCCTCAACTGCCTCATTCAATTCTACATGGAACTCTACAATCTATCAGCTACTTCAGTTTTTGAAAAACACGAACTCATACTATATGTTAAATGCATATCCATATTATGGATACACTACAGGAAATGGCATTTTCCCCATTGATTATGCACTATTCAGACCGCTCCCTTCTGTCAAGCAGATTGTTGATCCCAACACTCTTTTCCACTACAACAGCATGTTTGATGCCATGGTTGATGCCACTTACTACTCGATTGATGCGCTCAATATGTCTGGTATCCCTGTTGTTGTTACAGAAACTGGCTGGCCTTGGCTTGGCGGAGCTAATGAACCCGATGCTACTGCAGACAATGCCGAGACCTTCAACAACAATTTGGTCAAGAGAGTTCTAAACGACTCTGGTCCTCCTAGTCAGCCAAAAATACCAATCAATACATATATTTATGAGTTGTTCAATGAAGACAAGAGACCAGGCCCTGTCTCGGAGAGAAACTGGGGCTTGTTTTTCTCTAATGGTTCTTCCGTTTATACTGTTAACTTGGGTGGCTTAGGTCAGCTCACTGGAAATTCTTCTGTTGTCTTCTGTATTGCAAAGCCAAATGCAGATCCTGATAAGTTGCAGGAAGGCTTAAACTGGGCATGCGGCCAAGGAGGGGCTAGTTGTGCAGCCATTCAACAAGGGGGGCCATGTTTTTCTCCTAATACCTTTGAAAACCATGCATCTTATGCTTACAATGATTATTATCAAAAAATGCATAGTACTGGTGGAACATGCGACTTTGATGGTACTGCTACAACAACTACGATTGATCCCAGTAAGTGTTCATATGCTGTCTGATCTTTGACTCAGTCATTTCTGAGATTTGCTATTAATGCTAGGGAGAACTTTGCTTGACTAGCATAATTGTGCCTTGTGTGCGCTGGCAGTGTGATAGATATTCTTGCTTCTCATAATACATGACAAACAATTGCAAACTTTTTGCAGGCTTGAGCATGATTTAAATTGCCGACATTGTTATTTGATTGAGTTGAACCATCCTATTGAACTTGCTCTATCTTGTTTGTTCCTCATTTAATTTTCTACTGCTACAAATTTTGCAGGTTACCGCTCGTGTATATTTACAGGAAGGTGAGAATCAAATCGCAGCGATACTCTGTTACTTCCACTAATGTTTATGTTGGATGCTTGTTTTTCCCTGCAAATCTAAACTTGTCCATATGTTTCAACAGCACAAATTCAAGCACAAACAGAGGAATAAACCCACCGGTGGCAGCATTTGGACCGATCAGCCCTGAAGGAGGCAGTACAAACATGGAAGTTCCAAGATTGCTGTTTTTGATATTATGTGCATTCCTTGGTCTGATCTTACTTTGATTCCAAGTCGATTCAATTTTGCACCTCATTAAAGAATAGTTCTTCCCTGTAGGAGACACCTAAAATGTTCATGAATTTGTATGTGTAGTGTCCATTGAAGAATAGTCAACCATTGTGGTTTTATTCATTTTTATATCTTTCTGATTCAGATCCTTTTTCCTCTCTTAATTTTACTTCACCATTCTTTTCTTCACCTCTTATTCATTTGTGTAGTGAGGTTTGTTTTGAGGTACACAGCTTTTTATATTTGACAATTGAAGAAATTAGACCTTTTGGTACTTGCAATCTTCTCCTATGACAGTATTTTTTTTCCTTTTACTTTTTTACTGCTCAATTCTTGCAAAATCAATTAATAATTCTGTGATTACAGAAGGTTTGATGTTGTGTTGGAGTAATTTGTAGTTTAAGAGATTGTTGTTGAGAATGCTCTCAGATTTTTGCATGGTCGATAGTCTTCTTGCCATCATGTGCTTTCCTGAAGAAATGTTTGACGTAATCCGATTACAGAACTTGCTTGTACATAGGTTTCTCACCAGCTGCAAAAATTTCAGGCAGAGGTCCTATTTCAGCTGATGGTTTCGGATTCACGAAAATCCAAACTGAAATTCTGTTCTTGGTTCCATTTGCCGTCAAGCGCTGTTCGACGCTCTTGTACTGACCATTGCTTATAATCTGCAAAGCATCTCCAAAGTTGATCACAAACGAGCCATTAACACAAGGAACAGGAATCCAGAAATCATTGTTTCCTCGGACGTGAAGTCCTCCGGTGTCGTCCTGAAGAAGAATAGCTAGTGTAGGAACATCAGAATGGCGACGAACTCCAACAGGATTCGGACAGATTGGATTGTAGTTAAGGTTGATCCTTATTCAACCCATTAGTGGTGATTCTTTTGTCCATCAATTTCCTTCACGTTTAGTTTCTGCACTAGCACAACAAGCAGCCTTCTGATGAGAACTTCAGACTTTTTCATGTACTCCAGCACTTCATTCCTGGAAGATAAAAAGGAATTTCATTAGAAACATTTCTCATCTGTTTAACATAAAGGTTCATTTTAAAGCTGTTTTCCTGTCAAAACAGGTCAGGAATTGGATCTTACTTGCACACAGGAGGCCAGTAAGCAGAGGCCTCATCCTCGGAGACAAAGAAGAGGCTAAGTGATGAGGCATCAGACTTGTGAGCTTGCTGGCGTGAACAGGACTGGACGACAGGCTAGTGGGCTGGACGACAGTGGACGACAGGCTAGTGGGCTGGACGACAGTGGACGACTGGCAGCTAGGAGTTTTAGTTTATTTGTTTTTCTGTTTTAGTATACTTTCAGTTCAGTTAGAATTATGTTATCATTAAACTTCTAACCCTACTATACCTTTAGCCTATAAGAACGTTATTATGGTCAGTAAAATTATTATTATTAATCGATTACAGATTAAATCTTATTTTGGAGTTAAGTTTCTCCTGTGTTTCTGAATTTTCCTTGGACACGTTAGTGTTCAACGTATTTCCGCTGCGTCACTAAGATAATCTTTCCACTCGAGAGCCTTTCAGCATCAGGATTGAAGCTTGTAGCAAACCTGACGTTAACAGAAGGCGAAAACTCCTTCAAATATTTCTTCTCCTCGAGAGCCTTTCAGCATCAGGATTCTTCAGGAATGGTGCTGTTGGCCATGGCCATGCATGGCCTTTCCTCAATAGGTTGAGTGTACTGCTTAGGAAGCTTCTTGAGTCCTGTTTCAGACAGACCCTTGACTCCATTTCCTTGACGAAGGACAAAACCAGTTAAATTTGATTCCTCGATTGGTTCTGCAATGCTTAGAGCCATCGCTAAATTAGCACTAAAGTCTAAAGCTACAGAGAGAGCTTTTATCAGAGGCTGAAGACAAACAGATGTGCTTGGCAAAATGATTGTTTCTTCTGATAGATTAATCATAATTATCATTAACACTTGAGCTTAATTTAATCTTTATAAAGAACTTGACAAATTCAGGTTTGGTTAGATAAGAAATCAGAATCATCACCAACTGACCTTACAACCTGCATGCCACCTCTATTTTGCTTTTTTGAACTGTAAAATCAAGACAACAATTATTTGAAGGAGATCAATTTAAAGTTACAGAACTGTCACGTTTAAAAGGATAAAAATTCGAATACAAAAATTAGTTTTAATACCTAACAATAAAGACGGATTCAGAAAGTTTTGTAAGACAATGAAAAGTAGATTAATTTAAATTAGTGACAGAGTAAGCATGGCAATAGAGGACAATACTATAGAAATACAATAAGGTAAATGGAACGATTACTATAAGAAGAGATACAATGAACTCTATTTTTATTTGTATCTAACACATAATTGTGAAAAGACTAAAAATGTATGGACTAAATATAAAGGAGAGATTAAAATAATTTAGTGAATTGAAAAAAGGGTCTTCAATTCATTCACTATCATCAACTCCAAATTTCAATTTAATGACTGTTTATATGAATTAGTTAATTAATTGTAGTTTATAACTTTTTTATGTACTAACTACGGATGTTATGATATTATCAACTTTTAATAGGAAAAGTGGAGAGGAGTGTAGCATGCATTGATGTTAGGATGGCGAAGTATCGTTGTTGCCTAACTTTAGAAACAGTCAAATAAAGGTCGAAATTTTAAACGATACTTTTAAATCTGTCCGGACATACTATAATACTCAATCTAGTATTTGAATATATTTTTTGTATTATTCATGTGGTAAGGACATCGTTGTTAAATAACAGATGTAAAGCTCCCAAGATCTCTAGCCATGACTTTCTCTTCTTCACACCCTGCAAAATGACATTGAAACACATAAATAAAAAAAAGGATCGATGCAAATGATTAAACACTTATAAAAAACGATGAATATAAATGAAAGACATACTGTTGGTAAGAAATGTTAATGACACCAGCATCAGTATCAGCAATGCTGGCAAATGCTTCTTGAGAAAGGTCAAGGGTGCCTTGGCATGAATCAGGAGGGCAAAGATCGACAATCTTCACTACCACTGTGGGATTTGAGCCGCAAGGATGTGGAGTTCCTTCATTTGTCCCGCTCAGGCATGTTACTTGGTAGTACTCTCCACAAGCAGCTCCATTGTTGTATACGTCTGCACTTGCTGCTGCTATCATTACTCCTTCATCCTCGTATCCGTAACAAGCCGATGCTGCAAAACTAGATCAATCAGCCTCGAGGGTCTTATACAACTTATATCGTTCCTAAACTCACACGCATATACCAATAAAGTTACTTACGGACATATGGAGAAGTATAGTAGGTGGCAGTTCCGTCAGCTAATGCCAACGAAAAAAAGCCAAAGGCAAAACAGAAAAACAAAGCCAAACTGGTTGAAGTAAGGTTTTGGATTAGCAATGCCATTATCTTTGACGATAGAAGGCAAATTCGAAGCAAGAGAAGCTATTGCAAGCAGTAGTAGTAGAGATCGATAGTTGCACATTGCATGGCTAGCTAAGTTAGGCTATTTATAATTATCTACTTGACTGTAGTGCTGACAATTTCAGACTCGGCAACACGATTTGCAAGTACACTGTTATGACACGATGCGAATAAAACAAATTAAATTTTTAATATTTATAACATAAATAGTTATATGTAACAGAAAAAATCACACGATTATGATACGCTTAACCCGAATAGTCACCGACGGGATATAATAATTTTTGTGCGGTATTTTGTAGTGTATTAAGCATATGCTCCATTTTGTTTGGCAATGGAGATTGCAGGCCACGAGACTATCTCAAAACAATGCAATTTACAACTTTTTCTGAACTATGTTTCGAAGCATAGTCAGTATTATAAATAAAATATGCACTAAGAAAGACATTACCGTGTGGAGTTATATATATTGTTTTATCATTTATGCCAACAATATAATTCCAATCCTAAACAAGGATGCTGCATCTTCATTTTCACCCTTTCAGTATCTGAGGAGGCTACAATGTATTTGAGACTTTGTAATTCGATTGCAGAAGAGTTGCAACCTTAAACAAGAGTGTGCCATTTAAGTCTACTCAACCAAACCAATCTACAAGTTATTGTGTTAACGGGGTATTATTGACCGATACGAACTCGCCCTGTCAATTCGAATTACTAACCAAACCAATCAACAAGTTCTCATGTTTAAGATTAGAGATAAGGAAGGATAAATAGAAAAGTAAAGGACCATATTATTGCATTAGAAGAATATATCCATCTTTAAAACCTAATAACCACCTTTCTAAATAAATATAGTATTTTTATTTAGAATATT
Source organism: Breynia disticha f. nivosa (assembly GCA_948193385.1). Classification (NCBI taxonomy): domain Eukaryota; kingdom Viridiplantae; phylum Streptophyta; class Magnoliopsida; order Malpighiales; family Phyllanthaceae; genus Breynia; species Breynia disticha. The sequence continues at coordinate 26,636 of CANYCX015543109.1, read as the reverse complement.
TATCTACTATTTTTAAATGCTGATTAAAATTTTCCGTTTACAAAAAAAAATAATTTGTAAGGAAATATTATTGCATTAGATTGATAAAACTGATACAATTATAATATAAAATAATTCGACGCATAATTTGAATTCAAAGATAATAATAATCTCTTAAATTTGAAGAGTCTTTATGTTTTAAAAAACTTAAACATATGTTTAAATATGATAGAGAAATCAGATGAATATATCCATCTATAAAAGCTAATAACCTCCTTTCTAAATAAACATCCCAACATTATTTGTTTTCTTGTTTAGCAATTCACAAGATTGACTAACCTTGAAAGAAAATTTAATTGTCATATGAAGAAGAAGAATATTTACCTAACTTTTTCACGTGCAAAAAAAAAGAAAGAAAGAGAAGTGATGATTTCTAATACGATAATTCCTTTTATAAGTGATTATGAAACGAATTCAATTTTGTAATATTTATATTTCCGAATCGAAAATAATATTTAAGTACAGTTCATTCTAGCACAGATATCGATTTGGATACTAACCAAATAAAAAAAAGCTGTAGTTGCAGGTTCCATACAGAATTAAAAAATGAACATTTACATTTATGCAAGGGAAAGAAGAACATGAGGGTGAATTCTAGGATCAAATTTGGAGTTATTTCCATTGTTAAAGGGCTGAGATTCCAGGAAAAATAACAACATACACAGGTAAAATAAACTGTCATCAGGAATGCTCTTCAGAATCTTCACCACTGTTGAACTTGAACACGTTCTTAGCTCTGCAGAACTTTATCACGAAATACCATCCAATGGCACCAACAGTCATTAAACCACCCACTAAATAAACCATTTTTGTAGCAATAGCCATTATAAGAACCAAGAAAACAGATGGTATTAAACACATTATGATCAACCCTGGCATCTTCATTGGAACTCTGTAAGGCCTTTTCAACTCTGGTAATTTTCTTCTCAGCCATATAAATGATGCAAATTCCAATAACATGCCTAAACTATACAGGAAATTTGCTGATGAAATTATGTCAGTAAAGGTCATATATGATACTGCGAGTGTGATCAACGTTGAGACTAAAATTCCAACCCAAGGTGTGTTGAACCATTTAGATCTCAGACCACAAAATTTTGGCAGAATTCCCAAATCTGTCATGCCAAGAATCTGATATGCACTAGTACTTAATTGAGCCTCATATAAACCAATTGCAGATAACACTGAACCAACTTCAATCCAATATTTCAACCACTTCCCTGCAATTATTTCAGCTGCTGTGGCGTGAAATCCTGATTCCCATTCATTCTGATCAACAGACACAGCACCAGTAACAGCGAAAAGCGGTATTAAATAAGACAAGCAAGTGAAGATCACAGCTGAAAACAAAGCAAGTGGGAATGTTTTTTGAGGTTTATCAACTTCACCAGCTAAAGTACTAACATTGTCAAAAAAATTCAAGTTCCAGAACAGTGTGTTAAAGTACAAATTCCAATCCTTCTTCACACCTTTCTGTCCTAAACTGATCCATCTTTGAGGATGAATCTTAGGAATTGCAATCAAAGACATGATTATAAAAGGCGAAAGAGAAACTAAACCAAGAACAACAGCAGCATAACCAACAATAGTCAATCCAGTGTAATTCAAGAAAGAAAGTATCACGGTTGAGATGAAAATAGCTACGTTTTTAGGCCAACCTGACTCAAGAGCAGGAATAACTTTCTCCATATAGTTAATACAAAGAGCAGGAAATGAAGCAATGTTTATAACACCACTAAGGAACTTCCAAGACCCCATTAACGATCCAAAAAAAGAACCAAAAGCTCTCTCGGCCCATATAACAAATCCACCATTTCCAGGATATGCAGTGGAAAGTTCTGCAGTGATAAGAGCTTCAGGAATACTCCATACGAATGGAAATATTAAGAAACCAAGAAGAGCATACAAAGGACCTGCAGCTTGCACTGCAGGCTCTTCACCATAAGGACCACCGGCAACTTCAAAGTAAATGAGAAATATCAGAGGGATGAGAGTGAGTTTTTTTGGAATATGAACAGTGTTTGTTGTTGTTGTGGGAAGTTGTTGTGGAGAAGAAGACATGGTGTTTATTGGATTCTGAGATGAGGTATTCACAGTGCAGTTATGTTACTTGAAACGTATGAATATGAGACAAAAGTAGACCAGATGCGTACCAGAAAAAGAGGGTTGAAAGCAGATTTTTAGGAGGAAGATAAAACAATATGAAGAGTCTTGAGTGAGTGTTTGACAGATGGAAGTAATTTGAAAGAGATGAGCACAAGAATGGTAAAATCGTAAAGTTCTTTGAATCTTTATATGAAGATGATACCTACCAAGATTTTTTGAATCTTTATATGAAAAGGATATGTACCAAAGATTCTTTGAATCTTTATGAAATTGTATTTTAATTTCTGTAAATCGTATATTAATTATATGATTATTATTTATAGGATAAATATTAAAAAAATTAAATTGCATTTGTTATCTCATGCCATGTAGTGTGTTCACAAATATTAAAAATTAATTTTACGATTCATTTATGCATATAATCTATATCTATCTATATATATTTATATTTATATACATACATTGTACGAAAGTGGAAGTTAGTGCTTATAATTGTGATATACGATATACCGATGCATCATGCGGGTAATATGAGTAGTTATTACCTAATGTTATTTATTAACCAATCCGGACCAACTTACAACTAACACAAAACACAAGGGACTACCATACAAATTTCACAAAATACGAAATATCTCTCTTTCTCTTCAACATTCCCACGTCTCTGTTTGTTGCAAGCATAATCGAAAATGGAGTCGATTTCTGCAACTCATTCAATCTTCTCCAAGAAAAATAACATTTTTCAAAGGAGAACAAATAACCAATTTACGTATAATCCTTTTAAATCGAAAAGAATTGCAAAAAATAATATTGTGCGCAACGTTTCATTTCTTGTTATTAATAACTATAAGCGATCTTATGATGAAGGTAACATCTTCTTCTTGTTTAAAGTTCCTTTTTTGAGCTATCTTGAAGCAAAAATGTTACTTTACTTGCTTTGTTTTGATATTCATTTATTGGTTGTTATTGCTTGTTTAATATTTTGTTGTATTTGCTTGTTTTATGTCAAGTGCAAGTGTTTCGTTACTTAAAGTTGTGGATTTAATGATGATATATTCAAAGTTGACAGCTTTTTGTTAATGGAGAATTGATTTTATTGTTGCATGGCTTATGTTTTCTTGGTTTTGTTTGATTTGAATGTTTATGCAGTTTGAGGTTTTAATAAGTTCTTAATTTAGAGTTAATTTATGTGTACTTAATAGTTGAATTTGAATATGAGCTTTACTGTTAATGAATCTAATATAGTATTGGATATTCTGTTTGACGCTTTGTTTAGATTCTGAAGAATTCGTGTTTATCTTTATTGCCTGCAGATTTTCAGGCATATGCGAAACCTTCACGTCTTTTATCGGCTAAGGAATTGAAAGTTTGCTCTGAACCCTCAGAACAAACAGCTTTTCTTGTCGAAAATTTGGAGGCTTCTCGGTCTTTATTCAAAGTTAAGTTACGGACAAGTAGCGCATATGGATCTAGTCTTAGCGATCCAAATGCTGGAGTATTGTTATGCTTGATAGGCACAAATGGTGACTCAATATTGCGGAGGATGCCTGTGATTTTGAAGTCCGATTCTACGGATTATTTGGACTCGATGGAGTCTAATACACTTCATTTTCAAAGAGGATCTCTTGATGAATTCACTTTTGTGGGACCTAAATGGGAGAGTCTTGAAGCTATTTGGATTGGTGTTGATTCAGGTTAGCCTTCCTATGCATTTGTGTTCTAACAATCGTGCAGAAAAATTTCCACTTCTTGTTCATAGTGGCAGTAGATTACTAGAGATATACATTTCGATTTCAAATTTCTGTAGGTACTCAGGTCTTCTGCGTAGCAAACACATTTTGATTTAGATTGACTAGAGCATTTTAATGATACTGTTTTCTCTTTGTTTATCATTCTCTAAGGTCAGGTCAATGGAGATTAGGTTGTTTGAGCCTGACCGTCATTTCTGCACATCAACCTTCTTCTGGAGAAAGTGAGGACAAAGTAAATCATTATTACTCTGGATTTCTATATGAATTTGAAGTTGATGATGTTTTGGTTGGAGAAGGAAGTGACTTGTCTATGTTAGAACTGAGACCTTCCGAAATATCTGAACTATCCGGTGTTGATCCATTTACCATTCTAAACAGAAGCCCTTTGCAATCTAATTCAGAAAGCGATGTCAGGATTTCTAATGAGGAAACCATGAGAGAATATGCAGACTTGAAGAAGTCCTTGCTATCCTATGATGTGGCATTCATTTGCGCGGGTACAACAGTCACAAATTTCGCAGCGGGAGAGAGCTCCGCATTTGCGTTCTTCATTGGCGGCGTTGTGGGGTTTCTATACTTGTTGCTGCTACAAAAATCCGTCGACGGATTAGAACCTTCACCATCAGTTTCTGCGAACGCAGATACAAAACCATCCGATAGGCTACTCGGAGGGTTCAAGGGACCGATAACAAGCTTGGCATTAGCAATAGGAGTTACTGCTGTGGTAGCAAAGTCCATAAATGTTGAGATAACATCGGAGTTAACTCCGAAGGAACTGTTGGTGGGAATGATGGGGTTTCTTGCATGTAAGGTGGCAGTAGTTTTAGCAGCATTCAAGCCTATGAAACTGAATTTGAAGGAAAACAAATGAAACAAGATGTGAGCAGACACAAAACATATAGAAGGTTAGAACCAAAGACCAAAAGATTGATAAGTATATGCAAAACATATGTCCAACTTTATGTTAATACATAACACAGTTTGGTTTATTCAAGTGTTCTTTATGTTGTCTTTGCTGTTGCTAAAGATTTTAAGAGTGCTGGAAAGTTGGGCCAAAAGATTAAGAAAAAATGAAATTGCGTTTGCCGGGAGTCGAACCCGGGTCTATTGCTTGGAAGGCAATTATCCTAACCGTTGGACTACAAACGCTTGATTGGAATTTAGGAGATTTTTTGTTTTTTCGACTTTTAGGTTTTGGTTCTCTGACAACTATTATAGGTCGGTTCAGATTCGTTATTTCAAGTTTGACTTTCTCCTTAAAAATGAATCGAATCACCGGTTCATTGTTCTTATAAACCGGAATTTGGTTGCGAATTAGTTTTCCGACGATTCAGTTCTGATTCTAGTTTGATTTTTTTACTTCTATTTCTCCATAATAATATGATGAGTTAAAATACGATATAAAGGAAGACATAAAAAACATATTATCTACTTTTAACGCCAAAGTGAATCATTTTATTTTAATATACTAAAAAATCTCACATAAATCAGAACAAAAAGAATAATATTTTTATATTCTAAAAGTTGATTAATACTTTGATCCATAATAAAAAAAGCTCTATAATTTCTTAATTTTCCATCACAATTTCATAAAATAAATTTATCATAAATAATAAGATTAAAATTACATCAATACAAACAACAAAAACCATCACCTATACCTCACTTGTACACACAATAAATATACTGGAAATATACCATTAAATACCCCCTTCGTGGTCCGTCCAAGCTAACAAGACCTTTGTTATATGCTCTTGTTCTCCAAAATAAGTATGTTGATACTCCATTGTAATGCATAGCTCGTTAATACATGAACAATGTTGGTTGTTTCTTGTTTCTTATGAAGAGTGATGGATTTGATCTATACTGCTGAATTATTCCAAGTTGTTAACAAGCAATGACGGATCTAGAATCTCTTTTAACATTGATACAAATAGTCGAGTTAAAATAATAGAGGAAAAGGAGCAAGAGAATGTGTTCTTATAGAAAAATGTTCAGTAAAAAAGACGAAACTACACAACAAAGAGAAACGACTGTCCCCTTCGTCCCATTTGTTTCCCTTTTTGCCAGCGAGTAACTTACAAGAAGGTTTCACTTAGACGGCAAGTAGATGAAGCATTATCCTTGATTCCAATTATTACAGAGTTTAAATCAAGTGAGAGGAATCAAATAGAGTGAAGATTCTGATGTGGTTTGCTTAATAAGACACGAAATGTTGATTTGGTTTCTTCCTAAAAAGGGACAAATCCAGCATCTTTGCTATGTTCTCTGACTCACCCACTTTGCCTTTAACTAATATCTATATCCTTATAAACAAATAGGTTATCTGTTAATTTATAAGTTAAAACATGTGAACTCTGTTTGTTGATAGATCGTAACTAAGTAGATGAGTTTCCTCGTGTAATACTTTAAACTCGTCTACTCTTGAGAAATTTCTGGATACGTCATTGTCTTAAACGATTTTATTATTTGCATGCGAGTACAAAATAATATTGAACAACAGACTTTTTTAATGATCAGTTGCACTATGTATTAGACGATTCTCTATAACATGAAACAAACTGACCAACGTTGGTGATCACGAAGCTAATAAATTGTCTCTTATTATCCTTCTCTTCATTGATTGCAACTCTTTGCGAGCTTCTAAATCCCTCTCATCTTGCAAAGAAAATCTCCTGGTTTCCAAATGTGCTCAACATTTTCAATTTCTGCTAAGCCTTGTAGTGGAGGCAACAATGGCAAGATATTGTATCCAACTTCAATGGCAACAAAAACAAGAGCAGAAGTTATTGTAGCTCCAAAACAATCGACCACACAAGCTTTCCCTAGGTTGTTGAAGCAAGACAGTCCTGACCCTGATCTTCGCGTACGAGAAATCATTGAGAGGCAATCTAATGCTGAGAGTTTAGCAAAGCATGAAGCCTGCAGGAAACCAAAGTTCCATCGTTTGTTTCTTGAAGAGGCCTATGAGAGTTGCAAAAACATCTGTCAGGAATATGCCAAAACTTTCTATCTTGGTTGGTTTATGCTAATCATCCTTGTAGCTGCTCTCAGGTTGTGATTTTTGTTACAATGAATTGAAGTTGATGATGGTGTTTTCCTGCAGGAACGTTATTGATGACAGAAGAGAGGCAAAAGGCTATATGGGCTATATATGGTAAGAAACAGATTCTAAACATAAAAAAACCTGAGAAATTTATGCTTCAATGCTGTAACTGAAACTTTCTCATCATCAGTTTGGTGTAGAAGGACAGATGAACTAGTTGATGGTCCTAATGCAGTTCACATGAGCTCTTCTGTTCTTGATCGGTGGGAAGAGAGATTGGAAGACACTTTCGACGGCCGACCCTACGACTTGCTTGATGCTGCTCTTACAGATACTGTGTTCAAGTTCCCTATAGACATCAAGGTCCTAAAACACATCTCTAACTACTCTTAACAAGCCTCCAATTTGTTTTCCGGCCTGACTGGGTCGTATATTAAGTAACAGCCTTTCAGGGACATGATCAAAGGGATGAGAATGGACACAGTGAAATCCCGGTACCAGAATTTCCAAGAGCTTTATCTCTACTGCTACTATGTCGCAGGCACGGTAGGCCTAATGAGTGTTCCAGTAATGGGAATTGCACCAGAATCATCCATGTCTGCTCAAACCATATATAATGCAGCACTCAACTTGGGTATTGGGAATCAACTCACCAACATTCTCAGAGATGTTGGAGAAGAGTAAGTTTCTGCAGCTTTTCTTGCTTTGCTCTGTGCTTGATTAAAACATGTTCATAAACCAAATATTTGCTTTCAGTGCTTCAAGAGGCAGAGTTTATCTACCACAAGATGAGCTTGCACAGTTTGGATTAAGTGACAGGGATGTATTTGCAAGAAAAGTGAGTGATGAGTGGAGACAATTCATGAAAGAGCAGATTAAAAGGGCTAGATTTTATTTTGATCTTGCTGAAGAGGGAGCCTCACAGCTTGACAAAGCAAGCCGCTGGCCGGTATACATACTATCTTTAGTTTGACGTTTACAATATTCGTGTCTGAAGTTCTAAAACGGCAAAATAATCAACTCAGTCCAACAGCTGCATATAGAAGTTATTACGTTTTAAGTCTCAAACGCAAACGCAAAAACTACTGACAGTTAAATCAAACACAGAAGTTAACTATAAAGACTGTGATTTGCAGGTATGGTCATCGTTGCTACTGTACAGGAACATATTGGATGCAATAGAAGACAATGATTACGATAACTTCAACAAAAGAGCATTTGTGAGGAGGACTAAGAAACTTGTCATGTTGCCGCTGGCGTATGCTAAAGCTCAGTCGATTACGTCTCTTTCTTTCGTTTAAAATTTTGGAATTCCCTCGAAAGGTTGGTTTGTATGATGATTGGTTCTGATAGCCAAATCTCAAAGTAAATACCCAAAAGTCTTAAAACTTCTCTTTCGCATTTACTGTTTTGTGACTTAAATTTTATGGGGTAAAGAAATCAAAATCAGTGACGACAAATTAGCATGTTTATCGTATTCAGCTCGAGAAAGAAACACCAAAACTAGAAAAGTGCTTGAAAATAGGCAATAAAAATTAACTTATAGAACTTAGAAGCACTCATTAATAAGTCGAAACATGTCTCTCTACATATTCCCAGCCCCAAAACAACAGTCCTACAAGATACAGGGAAGAGGAAAAATGAAACTAAGACGAAAATAATCGGGACAAAAAAAGATCAATGAAAAGAAATGACATGATGCCACTGTTTGCTCGAAAGGTACATGTCATTTGTAAGGGCCGTTGTATTGACAGCATCGCTACTTCTCCACAGCGGAAAGTCGGGTCTAACAGTCGAAATAATTGAATGAGGCTCCCCTGCCAACTCTAGACAAGGATTTGCCACCCAACCACCATCACCATAGAGATGATGCCCCGATGTGTAAACCATCCAGGACAAGAGCGGCACTGGCCAGGGATTTTTGGTAGTTCCTGCTGGCTGGTATCATAAGAAATAATCAGGCGTTCTTCGGGTCACGTCAGGCTCACCCCTTCTTGGAGCTGGCTCGAACTACAAGTGTGGAAACAAAATATAAGTTAATTAAGACCGTTGCTGAGTAATATTTGCATTACAATGCTCAAGTCAAGACATGATGAACCTGAATGAATGTGTGGCCTTTGCAATCATCAACTTCCAAAATAGATGCCATATTTCCACAACGGTAACAGTAATTTGGTGCGCTGAATATGGTTACCACCTTTTGTTCCTGTCACAAGAATACAACATTAATAAGACAAACTATGCCAATCGAAGGCACACAGAAGCTTGAGGAACCATGAATGAATGTAGTTACATGGCCCCAGTTGTATCCTTCCATGACCAGCTGGTGAGCTCTAGCAATCAACTTCAAGTTGTTTGTATGGTTGAATTGCTCAGATATGTCCTTAGAAATAATAAGAAATTGAAGTCAGGAAATAGAAAATAACTTCTAGAATACATACATTAATTGTCACGCATAAAGGGAGAGGAAGGGACAGAGGTGTATTACTTGGCCAAAGGTATATCCAGCACCCCTAGGTGAGATACCCCAACCACAGCGATCATCAGGATCAGACCACAGAAGATCACACATAGGACCCTCATGAGGAACTTCTTGGACACGGTCAAAATTGCGTATATTGTCAAGGGTTTCAATGGAGGGAGATAATCCACCATGCAGGCAAAATATTTCTGATTCAACCTTCAAGTTGTATAGATAAGACATGTCAAAAACAAGTTACAAAATAATCAATACAAATACATGAAGAGTCCAGCGCAAAGTGTACTCACCAATGCAGTCAGAGGAAAATAGTCAAAGAGGTCGGTGAAGATTTTCCAAACATTGGCATTTCCATACCTGTGAAAATAAGGATAGAAAAAGTTTAAACTATTGTTAAAGGAAACACTATGAAGTATACTACCAAAGCAAATAACTAATTTCCTAGGTTAAATATGAGATGTTAGAAAGGATAAAACTCTCAACTATAACTCCGAAAAAATACCAACTAGGACCGTTGCACCCAAGCAAATACAATAGTCAGCATATATGCACAAGGAAACTGGACACATTCATCAAACATGATATTCAGAAAACATTGGTGATGTAGAATAATGCCAAAAGATACATTTTCAGTTACAAGCAACGGCAGATTCCCTAATTCATTAAATGGTTCGCAGATAACAGCAACTGAGTGAAGAGCCAGAAAACACTTCCACATTTTCTTGCCTAGCTTAGAAACGTTAGTTCCATGTTTCCTGGTCTTGTTCATTTCTTCAATTAAGTAACACAAAAAGTAACATGAGCCTCTCCAATCCACCATTGTATAAAGAAAAACTATAGTTATCCATATCTTACACATAAAACATTAAGACAAAATTACAAACAAAGAATTGAAAGTAGGGTAGATACCCAAACACCAAGTAAATGCTACTATTGCAAAACGACAAAAAGTACTCACTTCCGCAGGCACTCATCATAGAACCCATAAACCTGAGTGATCTGGACCAAAAAAAAAGCAAAAATCAGTGCAAAAGACATGTGACTAGGAAATACTATACAACGAAAATATTTTCACTTTTTTTTACCATTAACAGAGAAATAAACCAACCAAAACCAATAAAAGAAAGCGGAAAATCATTGGTAAATCAATTTTACAATACGAAGCACACCTGACGACTTTCATGGTTTCCCCTTAGAATGGTGATCCTTTGAGGATAACGTACTTTCAGGGCAACAAGAAGCTGAAAATGAAACGATAGGAAGGTAGAAGTTAATGTTCCCACATAAGTAAACTAACTTTGAGTACAATATAATCCTGTGTGCAGCAATCCAAACTTAATATATCATAGTTTCTAATGCAAACTCTTATGATCAAGCTCCAACTCATTAACAAAGCACATGACAGCAAACATATATCTGCATGGTGTAAAGAGTCGAACTATTCCCATTCAACAAACACATAAAGCAGAAATAAAAGCCTCCGAAGAGTATTAGAATAGAAGAGTATCATCATCTTGCCAATGCAATAATGCATGAATCTACTTCACAAGCTTCACTGAATTTAATTTTAACTCTCATCCCAGAAAGCATTCATTAGATATATTTTATGCAAACTTCAATTCTCACGTGTAATAATACAAGGCAGAGACAAATTTAAAAGGTGGATATATTCATATACTTACTGTTACAGTTTCAACTGAATAATAACCACGATCAACGTAGTCACCCATAAACAAATAATTGGTGTCTGGACACTGTCAAAAAAAGGAAAGAAGATAAAACCCAATGAGATTAACCTTCACACAATTACAAATTGCCAAATAAAACGTTAGCAAGTGAGCGCTTCTTCTAAGAACAAAAAAGACCCTCCTTAATCCAACCAAAAATTAACAGGAAAGGTACAAAAACAACAAAACCAGTCTACCCAACAAATCAAGCCACAAATATAACATATTTTCACAAACTAACCTTTCCGCCAATCCGAAAAAGCTCAGCAAGATCATGGAATTGTCCATGAATATCACCGCAGATAGTCACTGGGCTTTTAACAGGCTGCAATGCACAAAAGAACAGTAAAAACGCTTATAATTTCACAAACAAAAAAAACATACAACCAAAATAACATTAGGAAACTCAATGCAGAAATGGAAACACAAATGAAAGCGCAAAAAAACACCTGAACATTGCTTTCTTCCATCAATATCTCCTTCGCCTTTTCGCATAGCGTCCGCACCTATAAACAACATCAACACCAATTCACACTTCCATCTAATATTCCAAACCTCCACAAAACAATAACAAAATCACTAAATAATTCAAAATTCACTAATAATTCAACAGCACTGTATACATACATATCCATCAAATTTCTAAACCACTAACAAAAAAGCACAAATAAATCAATATTAAATTAAATCAACGGATCTGTTCAAACTCACACAAAACCTGACCGAACGATCCTAAAGTTAACATTAAAAACCTATAAAACACAGATCACAACAAATCTACAGTAGTCCGCATAGTACAATTTCCAGATCCGCAACATTTCTAAAATAAACAATTCAAAATAAAAAAAATGTTGGAGGAAATACCTCTTGTTCCGACAAAGGCTTACACTGCATGAGCTGACTAATTTGCTCGTCGATGCTTCCATGCGTACTCGGTTGTACCGAATCTAAGCTCATTTTGTTGATATTTTCAATTTTCGGAAAATAATTTGTTATTTATCGTTTATTTTTTATTTTTTGGAAAATTATCAGAGTTGTGGAGAGGAAAAAGACGAGGAACAAGAAGGCAGTGGAGGAGAAATAATGTTAGAGAGAGAATGTGAAATGTGTGAAAATGAGGGAAAATAATTTAACGTGCTTCAATTGTTGTTTTTTTTTATTTAAAGTAATAATCATAATAAAAACTTTTTCAATGGTGGTGAAGAAACCTATGCTTTTTTGTTTGGCTGAATCTGTTGGGGGTCCTTGTATTTTGGAATCTTCTTGTAACCGATCCTAAATTTTGAAAATAATCTGTCTTGGATCCTCATTAATTCCAATTCCCTAATTTTATAAATTAAAAATGATATTTTAAACATTAAATATGATGTGAAACTTTCATGAGAAACTTATATACAATATGCATAAATTTGAACTTTATGCTAATAAATATGGAAACAACTTCTCATTTATAGTAACCAAGAATTATAAAGCAAGCTTATTATGATGATAACATCTTTTATTTTATTTTATTTATTTTATTTCCAAAATTTATAAAAAAAAAAAGAAATTTGAGTATTAATTGTTTAACATTTTGTCGTATATTTTTCTTTTTTGTTTATGCGAAATATTTTGCTCAAATTGTTTTTTATTTTTTCTTATGTAGTTTTAATTGGAATGGATTTATGGAATTTTATCAAATTTTCTTCTTGCATGGCTTATGTTTCTTGATTTACATTAAATCACATATTTATCTAGTTTGAGGTTCATTAATTTATAAAAATTTCTTTTAAACATATTATAGTTTATTTGAAAAAATAAGAACAAGCAAAAAACAAAATATTTTGATCATAAATCAATAAAATAAAAAATTTAAATAAAACTAAAAGAATTCTGAAAACATGACAAAAAGAAATGACGAAGAGAAAATATAAACAAAGTATAGCAAAAACAAACTTAAAAAAAGAAATAATACATGAGAACAAAAAATTAAATGCAAAAAAAAAACAAAAAACTATATAATTACATAACTTTGATTAAAAGAAGGCGTGGAATTATAATACTGAAATCAACACTTCGTATTTGAATTTTTATCTCATAATTGTATAATTTTGTTTAAAATACAATATTTGGTCGAAAGAGAAACAAATATTATTTTGTATTGTGATTTAAAAAAGTTATAGGGATTTTTGGCTATTAAAAGCACTTTTAAGTGTTTGATAATAATTAAAATTATTTTTTATCAAAAATACTTTTAGTAAAAAAGATGTTTCTTAGAAAACTATAATTTGACTTTTTTTTAAAAAAAATAGTTTTATTTTTAAGTGTAATATTTTATTTTCCTAAGAAAATTTTTTTTTATTCGATTTTTTTTTATAAATTTAATAATATAATATATCATTTTGTGATATTTTTTAATTATAACAATAATAATATTATTATTTAAAATTTGAAATAAATATTGTATAAAAATGAAAAAGTTAAATTTAATATTTTCTTTATAACTTGTATTTTTATTATTTAAATAATTTAAAAGATATTTTTTTACCGTAATTCTAAGTATTTTTATAGTTAAATTAATTTTTTATGACACATTACTAAATAGTTGTCTAATTTTCTAACAATAATTCTAAAAGCAATATTTTTTTAGCAACAAGTTTGAACAACAATATTAAACAAGAAGCCATACTCAAATTACTAATTTTTGTCATTGAAAATCAACAAAAATGTCAAGTGAAGAGGCAAATCCACCAACAAAATACATGTTAAAAAGGCAGCAATTGAAATTGGCAACCTCGTTATCTTAAATTTCTAGTTATTTCATCAAACATGTGGTGTTAACTTAATCACATTCCATTGGATTTTTAGCAAACATCAACATATTTATGATGATAATATCTATATATTGTAATGAGAGTGAATATTTAAATTGAGAGAATGTTATTTTTGTATTTTTTTTTGAAATTTTTAATTGAAAAATATATCGTCTCTGTTTTTGTACTCGGTCAAATTAGATATTTTTTTCACCAAAACGAGGAGGGAAAGCGGATTCTATGTTGATATGAGGCGTAATTATCCACCCTAAATGGGAGTAAGAAGAAGGGTATTTATTCTAATAAAAATAGGGAGAGAATATAGTTAAAACGCAAGTCTCCGACACGAAATAAAAGGACCAAAATTAAAAAGAAAGAGAAAAGATATTTTTGGTTTGGCGTATATATCTCTCTCTCTCCCACACCTCTCTTTCGCTTAATTTACACAACACAACATTTACGCCTTCCCTTTTCTTTTTAGGGTTTACAATCTCTATCTCTCATTCTCTCTATCTCTCTCGCCGGATCCTCTCTCTCTATCTCTCTCAGGTCTCTCTCCCTCTCTCCCGATTGTTTTTTATGTATCTTTTAAGTTAATTAGGTGAAATTGATTACATTTATGGTTTAAGCACTTTGCTGCTTAGATCAGGTCTTTCTTTATTCTCGTTTGCTTAATGCGTTAGGTTTTTGTTTTTGGTTTGGTTGTTTTGTGTCGAATGTGACGGTTATTGATTAAGATCGAGGCTGTTGATGTAATTTTATGTTTTTGTGCAGGGTTTTGAATTGAGCTTGTCGTGTCATAGGATTAGGTTGGGGATTTTGTTTGTTGTTTATTCATTGGGTGGGCTACAAGGCTGTTTTACGAATTTGGCTGAATTGTGATGACTACGAGAACTTCATGGGCAGATTTGGCTGCTAATTCTGCAGCTGAAAGTAACGCCATTTCTGCTAACAACGGAGCTGTTGCTCCTGCTTCGTCTGGCGCTGCCTCGCGTGCTGCATATGTTCCTCCTCATTTGCGCAATCGGCCAGCACAATCCGACACACCTGCTGCCGCTGCCGCCCCTGCTCCCGTGTTTGGTGCCCCTGCGTCAAGTAATGATCGGTTTGGGCACTCTGGATCTCGCTGGGCGCCGAGGAATGAATTTCGTTCTGGGTATAGTGGTGGTGGTGGTAGAGGTGGCGGTTGGGGGAACCGTGGGAGTGGGTGGGACCGTGGCCGTGAACGGGAGGTGAATCCGTTTGGTGATGATGACGATACAGAACAAGTGTTTGAGCAGGAGAATACAGGGATTAATTTTGATGCGTATGAGGATATTCCTGTTGAGACAAGCGGGGACAATGTGCCTCCACCTGTAAATACTTTTGCGGAGATTGATTTGGGAGATGCACTGAACCAAAACATCCGTAGGTGCAAGTACGTGAAGCCTACACCTGTGCAGCGGCACGCTATCCCTATATCTCTTTCTGGCAGGGATCTCATGGCTTGTGCTCAGACTGGCTCAGGCAAGACTGCTGCATTCTGCTTCCCCATTATTAGTGGAATTATGAAAATGCAGGGACAGAGTGCTCAAAGGCCTCTGCGAGGAGCACGTACAGTATACCCGCTGGCTTTAATTCTGTCTCCTACAAGAGAGCTTTCCATGCAGGTGAATTTTATTTGCTCTTGTACTAAATGCTCGCTTCTTTTGTCTTATTTTCTTATAAATATAGCAATGGTTGCAGATACACGATGAAGCAAAGAAATTTTCGTACCAGACTGGTGTTAAGGTCGTCGTGGCTTATGGAGGAGCGCCAATTAACCAACAGGTTTTGCATTGTTGCTTTAATAACTTCTTATCCTGCTGATCCCATTATTATGCTCGTTTCATGACAAGTAGTTGATGTTGTCTAGGTTGTCTTGAATTTTCCATTCCCTGCATGCAAACCATTTTTTTTGCTGCTGGTGATTACAATGCTTTGTTTTCATGCTCATCATATACTCAAACCTTTACATTTGTGTTTGCACGGACACGCAATAGCCGCTTTATAGTGATGTGAATTTATATTTGTTAAAGTTCTCGCATTCCTTTAGTTTTTTTTTGCTATCATATCCTTGGGTTGAAATTTGAATGGACGAGGGACACTTTATATATTTTCATCTGTCTCGATGTCTGCTCTTTCATAGACACTTCTGTCCAAAATATCTGCTTGAAATTTAAGAAGTTGCTAATTTGCACCTGCATACTCATTCTTTACATGTACTTCCTGGTCCTGATGTGGTGAACTTGTTGTGAGTTGTGATGCATTGTTTATTGTAGCCTTGTGTTATATTAGTATTGTTTTCAGTGTTGAGCAATGTCATTGTCCAATTGTTTGTCTTACATTTTCTTCATTATTTTTTCAACTGATGATCCTTATCTTTCCAGCTGCGTGAACTGGAGAGGGGTGTTGATATTCTGGTGGCAACTCCAGGAAGATTGGTTGATCTGTTGGAGAGGGCTAGAGTCTCACTCCAGATGATCAAGTATTTGGCCCTTGACGAGGCAGATAGGATGCTGGATATGGGTTTTGAGCCACAAATCCGGAAAATTGTAGAACAGATGGACATGCCTAAACCAGGTCTAAGACAGACTATGTTGTTTAGTGCCACCTTTCCAAAAGAGATACAGGTAAACTTTTTACATTTCCCATTTTTTTTGACCAATAATTTGTTTTGTTGAACCTGAAAACGGAATTAATATTTTATTATTCAAACTTTTGGAGAACTCGTGTTTTTCCTTTTTAACATGTTAAATTGGATTGATTTCAAACCAGTGAAATTACGAGAATGAAATTAATAGAAGTATGCGAAATTGCAGTTTTGTGTTCTAAGAAATTAGGAGAATGAAGTTAATGGAAGTCTGCAAAATTGCAGTTTTGTGTTCTAACAGCTTGTACTTATTTTATTATACTGCATTCTTTGCAAGACTTGCAGAGTGAGAGTTTCTCTGATTATTATGCACAAAGGAATTAACTAAATATTGATAATTTTGGAAGGGTTGTAGATGAAATTTATATACCTAATTTGTTTAAGTGTTTCTTTCTTAATGCAGAGATTAGCTTCTGATTTCCTGTCCAATTATGTCTTTTTGGCTGTTGGGCGCGTGGGTTCAAGCACTGATCTGATAGTGCAAAGAGTTGAATTTGTACATGATGGAGACAAAAGAAGCCATCTTATGGATCTTCTTCATGCACAGAGGGCAAATGGTGTTCAGGGCAAGGTAATAAGTGGGAAAGCAATCTTTGCTATCTTTTGTTAGCTCTCTTCTCTCTGTGTGTGTTCAACTTGACATAAATAGTCATGTATTTATGCATGTTACGTAGAATCTCTCTTTTTTTTGTTAGTCTTGATCGTTTACTGCTTTCATGTGCAATTTACAGCAAGCTTTGACGTTAGTTTTTGTCGAGACAAAGAAGGGTGCTGATTCACTTGAGCATTGGTTATGTGTTAACGGTTTCCCTGCCACTAGCATACATGGTGACAGATCACAACAGGTATTAGTTATCTCCCTTGCCACCTTTGCATTTACTCTTGCAATTTACTATTTTGATTCATAAAGAACAGATTTTGATTATTTCCCTTCGATTTATATGTTTTCATTGACAATGGATTTCTGTGATTAGGTCGAAAAATCTTTTATGCACTTTACTTGAGCTTTATTTTTTTTTCCTCTTCTTAAAGCATGCATATGTGATTCCAATGTTTTTGTCTCTTGATTCTCGTACGCTGACGGTTGTGCCTCTTCACGTCTTTTGGCTCTTTTTGAATCCCTACTTGTTTTGGCTTAAAATTTTATCGGTAGTTGATGTTTGACAAGTGTTTTTGGTTGCCTTCTCCATATGGTAGTGATAAAATTGTATTTTTCTTTTCCAAATTTCAGGAAAGAGAACAAGCCTTGCGTTCATTTAAAAGTGGCAACACCCCAATTTTGGTTGCAACAGATGTTGCAGCACGCGGTCTTGATATCCCTCATGTTGCACACGTGGTAAATTTTGATCTCCCTAATGATATTGATGATTATGTTCACCGTATTGGAAGGACAGGACGAGCTGGCAAGTCTGGTCTGGCTACTGCCTTCTTCAATGATAACAATACCTCAATTGCGAGGGCATTAGTTGAACTAATGCAAGAATCAAACCAAGAAGTACCTGCTTGGCTCTCTCGCTATGCGGCTCGTTCCTTTGGGGGTAGGAACCGTCGTTCTGGTGGGGGAGGCCGGTTTGCTTATCGTGATATTCGTAGGGATTCCTCATTCAGCAGGGGTGGTGGCTCGGACTATTATGGGGGAGGAAACAGCAGTGGTGGCTATGGGCATTCCGGTGGATACGGTGGAGGAGGAGGTTATGGGGGAGGTGGATATGGTCCTAGTGCCTGGGATTAACAATTGAACAGTTGAAATGTTTCACCATGACTGCTGTTGAATGGTTGCGGACTTCCTCCCCTTGGTTGTTGGGGGGTATTTTCACTTTTTGCTTCATTTAGTTAGAGTCCTTGTTACTATACATTTAGAAATGGTTATCATTGAGAGGGGAATGTAAGTTTGGGGTTGGTTGTGCAGGAGTAGAGCTGTATAATGGTCAGTAGTTTGTTGGTAAAAAGGTTCTAACAGAGTAGGTTAGTTCTTTTTTTATCCTTTTTCCGATTTGCTGTAACGTTGTCGTGGGTGGTGGTGATGGGTTGTAGCAGGAGAGTGGTAGGGTTTCTGTTGCGGTGGTCTGAGAGAATCCAATAGCCGGCATGTTGTTCTGGATACACCACCTTGCTGGGGGTTGTAATTGTACTGCCAAGGTATCTGTTCCTGCCGTTTCGCCCGTTTAAGTTCCCCTTTGAGAGGAGTTGTTTAAGGTTTTTGTAATATTTGGTGGTCAATGGAACAAATATGAAAGCTTCTTCCAAATATAACTATCTCGGAGGGTCTTTTCACAATTAAATTATTAATTACAGTTCTTAATCCTTAGTGAGTTGTTGCTTGATCTTGGTTTAATTGCTGCAGATGGCGGCAATGAAGAATATGATTGTCATTGTGTGGCATGCCATTTATCAGCATAAGTTGTAATATGTTGGGGAATGGTTCCAAATTAATGTGGTTTGCGATATATACTTAAATGAATGATGTAGAGATAGAGAGAAAGAGAGGCATTAAGAAAGGTAGCAATGTGGTTGGTTGAGTCCTAAATGAGATCGAAACGTCTTAAGAGGGAAGTTGGTGGGAAATGAATGAATACTCGTCTATTTCTCTCGTCTGCTGTTGGTGTTGAATTAATGCTTGTTTAGAAAACCATTGGTGAGCATTATTAGTTAGATTTTTTCTTGGTCAAAAATTAACTTTAAAACCATTGACTTGCTTTATTCTTTTCATTTCATGCATTACCTAAAAATAAGACAAAAAAAAGTAGGAGTGACAAATCTAATTGATAATTCGTGTAATTTTTTCGTATAAAATGATCTTTCTCCTTTGTGCAAGTCAGTCAGTCATTTGGCTTTGATTTCTTCTTATTCTTCTTCCCATTAAGGAAGAATGAGTTAATTTAAAGGGTTTGCATTTCGATACGTTTGAGTAGTTAGCTAATATAACGATTCCAATGAGTCAAAAAGTGTGTTTGATTCTCATTCAATACCATCTGTTCTACTACACTTGTTTCTAATTAATCCCTTCAAAAAATAATTACTACTTAATTTCTAGAAGCCGTCCATGTCATTTTCTGAAAAAGGCTTTCCATTTGAAAACTTGAGTTACGTAGAAAAACAGTCGTTTCAAATATATTTATAGTAATCTCTTCGAATATGAAATGATGATTTAAAAAGCTAGTTACATCTATATATAATGCTTATATTTCTAACACATCATTCTCTTTTAATCTTAATTATTACAAATCCTTTTTTTCCAACTGTATACACACGATAATACTGTCAATTTGTGGTAGCCTTGTCATATTATTTTCTATCAAATATCATTATTTGTGATATAAATATTATAAAAATTGAATTCGTATAATTCGTGCCATATTCTCAACGTGTTCTCATAAATCGTATTATCGTGTTAAAAATTGATGATGATTGTGGATTTTGACCAAATAAATTCAAATAAAAATTATGCAAATAATCTGCATTAGGATAATGTCAAAACAAACATGATGGTGAGATTATCATTGTTTTATTGGAATCTGCCTAATGCTCTCATCATACTCATAATGAAAACAACAAAATCTCATCAACTAATCCATCATTAACAACTCACTGTTCTCAGTTGATTAACTAACTAATTATGACTTCATTGTGGAGTTAAAAGAGAGTTGAATTTACTAAGATTCTTTTTTCTTTGCTTGGTTTATTAGCAAGATTTCTAAATCATTGTAATCAAGAAAAATATTAAACATACTCAATAAAATTTCTCACAAAAATATTCATGTTACTTATTCTACTTCTAACTTTATAAATTGCACCACAAATTTGCTAAAAAATCATTTGAGTTACATTTGTTTTGGAATGCATTTTGACTTTAAAACCGTTTTCACTAAAAAAATTATATTTTGGACTACATTAGCGCGCACGAAACGCGTCAACAAATAAAGATAACTTCCCATCTCAAATCATCAAAAAAAACTCACAACTATTTCACATATTAAAAGTTGATCAATGACAGTTCTAAAATATATATCTTTTAGGTTGTGATAAAAATATTTGAATTAAAAATATTCAATGCTATAAAATAAACGCAGTAAAAAAAAACGATACACGACAAGAGAGAACGCTCTCCCTTTGCTTACGTCTAAGGACTGTTGGTCTAGTAAAGTCAACAAAGAAAAGGAATTACGTTCAAGTTGGCTAACATTAATGAACATATTTATGAGCAAAGTAACGCATATTTGAGGGAAGAATTAATATTTGCACACCTAATAAAATAATGATTTGTGACCATTTTTGGCAATTATTTTTTTTTTCAATCTAATTATATATTTTTTATTAATAAAAAGCATGAACAATCATTTTTCCTTCTTGCATAAATAAGAAATAGAAGAAAAAAATATAATAAAATGAGATTTTATCATAAAACTATTGTACTTTTCTATTAAAATAGCATATAATTTATTTTTTTTGTTACCGAGGAGTTGGGCTAGTCTACGAGCCAAAGATAAGGAGCGTTAAGCCTGACAAACTAGCAAGTCTAGGCATGTATGCCTCCCCTAGCGCGCTACGGAGCCAGGATCGAACCTCGCACCCTCACTGTGCTGGTTGACCTCCTTTACCGATATCACATTATTATAATATTTTTATCAAATAAAAATACACATTTTAAAGGGATGAATGTCTCAAATTAAATGGAGTTTTAAATTTTACAATTTTGTTTCTAATTTTGAACATCTCAAAAACTACATTTTTAGTGATACACTTAATAACACCCATAAACAAGTATGAGAGAAGAAAAGTAGCAAATTCACTATAAGAAATCTAACATTTAAGGCAGAGAAGGTTGATGAAAACACTGCTCCAGCTGTTGATAAGATACTCACTGTTTGAACTCTCAGCACATTTTTCTTTTTTAATTCTCTGGTTCTAAACGTTTTTCAAAGAAAAAAAGTTACATTCTTTATACGTTTTTTGTCTGCATTTGTGGAGGTTTATAAAAGACAACATTAGCAACGAAAACCAAGTGTAGAGAGAGAAAGTGAGTTTTGTTTTTTGTTGTTTTGTTCTTGGTTGAAGTAAGAAGGCTTAGATTTGACCTATTGTAAGTCTCTTCAAATTGGTTTTCTCGATCTGGGTCTCAGAAAAGACTTTTTGTCAAGTTTAATTTTTCTCTCTCTATGAATTTTTGTTGCTAAATCATGGAACCTCAACAACAATCATCAAATGCCCCAAGAAGGTTTAGAGTTCAAGCTCCATTAGTAAGCTTTCACGTGATCTTTGACCTTTTTGAAGTTGTTTTCTCGGAAAGTTTGTGAATCTGTTGTGTGCACATGTTGGAATTTGTTGTTTTAGTTGTAAAGATTGAGTCTTTAGGTGAATTTTGAGTGATTTGATACATTTGGCAAGTGTGACTGGTTCTGTTTTTTGAGTGTTGGGTGGTTGTTTCATTGTGAATTCTGTGAATGGGAATTTTTGCTTGGAAATGCGTTGGCTTTTTGATCAATTTGGCTTTGTTGGTTTTCTGTATTTTCTGTACTGGAGCTTGCTTGTTTTGTGCTTGCCTTTTGGTTCTGCATCAAAAAGTTTTGAGTTCTTGTGATTTGTTGTCTTTATAATGAAGTATTGAAATTTTGCATTTCAAATTGTGGTGAGCTGAAAGCACTAGAAATGCATGTTGAAACGTTTGGATCATTCCTCAGCTCATAGATGAGAAAATATATTAGGAAGAAAATAGTGGGGGATAAAATCTGCTACTTCTATGTTTTAGCTTCTTCTAATCTATTTATAGCTTGCCTTGACTGATTCTAGGATGGCTACACTCTTTTTAAGTTGTCCAATTTAATAATTTAATTGTACTTAACCTATGATTTTGCGAGGATTTGCTGAACGATCTTTATCCTATGTTGCGTACATGTTTATTATTGTTTGTGGTGATCATGTTGGCATGTATTGTTCATTGACAAGATATGTTACAACCAAATACATGTGTTCTTATTGCACTAACATGGATAATCTTGCAGGTTGATTCTGTATCATGTTACTGCAAAGTAGATTCGGGACTGAAAACAGTTGCTGAGGCAAGGAAATTTGTTCCTGGATCAAAACTTTGTATCCAGCCGGATATTAATCCTAATGCACACAGGAGTAAAAATTCGCGCAGGGAGAGGAGTCGAATCCAGCCACCACTCCTCCCTGGCCTTCCAGACGATCTTGCCATTGCATGTCTTATTCGAGTTCCTCGAGCTGAACATCGCAAGCTCCGTTTAGTTTGCAAAAGGTGGTACCGGCTACTTGCCGGGAATTTCTTTTTTTCTCAAAGAAAAAGTTTTGGAATGGCTGAGGAGTGGGTTTATGTCATCAAGCGAGACCGGGATGGGAAGATATCGTGGAATGCATTTGACCCTGTGTATCAACTGTGGCAGCCACTTCCACCCATTCCTCGGGAATATTCAGAGGCCCTTGGCTTTGGTTGCGCTGTTCTGAGTGGTTGTCACTTGTATCTGTTTGGAGGAAAGGATCCACTCAGGGGATCAATGAGACGTGTCATATTCTACAGTGCTCGGACAAATAAATGGCATCGAGCACCAGATATGCTTCGCAAACGACATTTCTTTGGTTCTTGTGTCATAAATAACTGTCTGTACGTGGCTGGTGGAGAGTGTGAAGGAATCCAGAGAACTCTACGGTCTGCTGAAGTTTATGATCCTAATAAGAACAGATGGAGCTTTATTTCAGATATGAGCACAGCCATGGTTCCCTTCATTGGTGTAATTTATGATGGAAAGTGGTTTCTGAAAGGTCTTGGCTCTCATCGTGAGGTCATGAGTGAAGCTTATGATCCTGAAGCCAACTCTTGGACCCCTGTTAATGATGGGATGGTTGCCGGTTGGCGCAATCCTAGCATTTCTTTAAATGGACGACTCTTTGCCTTGGACTGTCGAGATGGATGCAAACTCAGAGTGTATGATGGAGACACGGATTCGTGGAACAAGTTTATAGATAGCAAGCTCCATCTTGGAAGCTCCCATGCTTTAGAGGCTGCTGCTCTTGTTCCCCTCAACGGAAAGCTTTGCATTGTTCGCAACAACATGAGCATTAGTCTGGTTGACATATCCAGTTCTGACAAACATGTCGAAACCAATCCTCATCTTTGGGAAAATATAGCTGGGAGAGGTCACTTGAGGACTCTTGTCACAAATATTTGGTCAAGTATCGCTGGCCGAGGTGGTTTGAGAAGTCACATTGTGCACTGTCAGGTGCTTCAAGCATGAGAAGCGCACACATTATATTTTGGCTTGCCATGGACATCCATTTACTGTTTCCAATTTCTCACAATTGGTCATCCATTGCAGTTGACTGTTACCGTGGCAATCCGCTTCATGTTGGATGCAATGCTCATGACAGAAGCCAAATGGCGTGGAAGAAGGAATTCAACAAAAAATTTGCAATGATCAGAACAGCGCGAATTTAGGTTTGGAAGACATGGATGATGCCTGGATGCTTGACGCATCAGTCGAAGAGTTGGTAATACTTCTCGTGGTGCGAAGTAGAGACAGCAAACTGAGGGAATCTAGTGTCAGTTTTTTGGGATAGGCGAGATCATTTCTTTCATTCATGGAGTTAGAGATGCAGAGGGGGTAGAGCAGATACTTGTAAATCTTGTCATTTGGGCTGGTGCCAGGTATCTTAATGCTTTGTAGTCTTCAATATATTTTTGAATGTGCATCAGATTATAAGAATGAACAATATATACTTAGATTAAATCTCAGTGTCGCGATTTTCTCTATGTTCCAATACTTTACGAAGAAGTTCAGCCAAGGATTAATCAGTTTCCGCAGGTAATTTGTTCTTACATCTGAACTGCATTACCATAACAACACATACGTAAAATTAGTATCCATTTGTTAACACTAGTATGCATTTGTTGATACACTAGTGCTTTACAGAAGTACAAGATTTCATCTTCTGGTGCTGAATCTTCAGATTCTGGTGGAAACTCCTGATGAAAGCATCAGCAAGTTCATTGATGTCTCTTCTCTGCTCTGTCATCTGCCCCGTTATCGCAATCCTTCCCTTTCTTGCATCACCATTCTCTCTGTTCACTTCATTTCCAGAAAGAATAGGAATCTCTCTGTGATCTGCCATGAGTGTAGAAGGAAACAATGAGTCTTTAAGAGTTAAGCCTTGTCTTCTGTGATAAATAGGAAGTACTGCAATCCTTTTATAGGCACAACATCAAACTAGAGGCTTGTGTTTCACATGCTTAAAACTTCTTTCTATTTTTTTTTCTACAAAACTAATGGGAAACTAGCGTAAAAGTTTCTGATTCTCATTGTTGCAAAGGAGCACTTCCTGAGAACAAAGCTTTTACTATTAAACATTATCTTATCAGGCATCAGCCACTAAATTGGAAAGAAACAATTTTCTAGTCTCAATGGTTAGTCATGAAATAAGCATATGCTGATTCTTGCTATTTGTTTTTTTTCAAACTGAAATTCTCAAGATTGTTTGGTGTCATTTATGTCTGAAAGACTGATGGACGATTCTCTGCAACTTACAATATAACCAAAGGAGAATTATCAAGACCATAAGAAACTGCAAGAAAATGGACCGCAAATTTACTCAGAATCTGCTACAGTCATGTACCTTACATCAGCTGCAATTATAACTGTCCTGATTTTTTATAAATTAATTTAAATTTGAAGTTTCGTTAATAGTAAAATAAAACTCAACCAATAGCTGTTCATTGATTCACCAATTCAACTGACACACTCGATCCTGTCCGATTTTGATAACAAATGCCTCATTTGATTCTATGGATGCTCAAGCTTTTAACTCTTTCAACTTCTTTTCAATAATTAAATAAGAAAACACTCATTCCTACTCCATTCACAAATCCAAATATAAAACACAGTTTATTAGTACAAATAATAAAAAGATTGAAATATGAACATTGTCAAGTACAACAACACCATATGAAAGTGGGATGAAAGCATATTAACTTCTTAAATATAGCTTCATGGCATTGCCATTTCCATGTTTTGTAACGTCCAAATACAAGCAAGCGAAGTACCATCTATATTTATATTTATATATTATACTAAAGCAGAAGTAGATATTTATAATTGCGACATTCGAGAGGTTATATGATCAACATGTGACAACAGCAAAGAGTTGCCAAATAACTCCTCTCCACGATCTCCACTGACATACATATCTATTCGGTAACCATCTCCGGAATATCATCTGGCAAGGTTGGGAGCTGAAAAATATCAAACATAATTAGTCCAGAGCTTAGTGCACAACTTGTAACATTTGATCTGTTCTTCACAATCAATATGAAGATCATTCATGATTCAACTATCAAGAACACACTGCGCGATACATAAACAAACACGGTTCGCATAAAAACAATAATGCAAAGCTAAATCTCAGATTCAACCTTTTCTATAATAACAACAAATCAACAGCACAATCCAATGCATAAAAACAAATTCAATCAACTAAAACCAACAACCATAACATCAAAACAATACCTCAAGAATCAAATTCCGCAACCCGGAACACGAACCGAATACACCATCACGGCAAGAATGGACAGTCTTAAACTGGTCAATATCAAGCTTTTTATTAATGATCCCAACCTGAAAATAAATTGAACCTGATGGTGGCAAATCAACGTTAATTTCATCAACATCAAACCAAAAAAAGAACCTTTGGACTTGAATTCCTTTCAATTCTGTAATTGACCCATAGCTTAATTTCCCCGATATTTCCTTATCATAATACACTAAATACTCAAACTGAACATAACAAGGCTTCTCTAAAGTGACATGGAAAAAATTATCTTCGGAAAGCGTGTAATTTACGACAGTACTTGGCAATAAACCTTTTGGAAACCCAAATTTTGGTAACATGTCATAAACTGTAGGCGAATCATCATCAAGATTCGACTTTGAGAGTGTAAATAAGAGGAACAGAGAGAGAATTAGAAGACCCAGAAAGGAATTCTGATTTGGTGAAGCCATGGGGATGAATTTGAGATT
>CANYCX015542721.1:0-14042 GCA_948193385.1 Breynia disticha f. nivosa | reverse complement strand
GCCGAGTTAGATTAGGTTTAGTTTAGTTGATGAAAATGAGTTATAAGTAAATGAAATAAGATATCTAATACAGGAATAAGAAAAGACTATCGAATACAAATATAGAATTCATAATTGAATAAAGAATAAGTGTATTAACATAGATTTCAATTCATAGAATTGGTATTATTATAAAATGATAATTAATAATAGATGATTACTCATTGAGCCTGCAACTCACGAACTGTAATTGTACATTTTGTTTCAGGATCAGGCAATGAATAAAGGTTCATAGAAGATAAGCCAGCAAGTGGGTCAGCTGCTGCTCCTCAGCACTTTCTCTCTATAGCTAAATTTTTATATACCTATATAGATGTATACATACAGACATTCATTTGTATTGTGTGTTATGATGATATGATTGTTATATTCAGATGCTAATCATTCCAGGTGGATATTAGGTTGATATACAGGATACAACAAATGCATACAAACCATGCCTTAAAAACATGTGTATTGTATTGCAAATGAATAGGAACGTGGTAATATAATGCAGGGTTGTGCCCATGGGACATATTACACTAACACGAACTATGTTTTAAACTGAGCTATAGGTCGGGTTTTATTCTCTTATATGCAAATATGAAAAAGTTTTAAATTATTCACAGATTTATTATTAAGTGAACAGTAATAACATGATTAAATAGGTAATAAGTTTAGGATGTTATAATCGCATATAGATTATTCTTTATTTATTAAATAAGACAATGTAATACATCTCTTTATTCTTGTTTATGTGGATGATATTCTAGCGAGCAGTGAATCGGAGAAAGTATTTAATGATTTCAAAGTAGTTCTATCATCTCAGCTTAAGCTACCGAATAGAGGAACATCTCAATATTTCCTTAGCTTAGAAATTTCTAAGTCAAATCAAGGAATTGTCTTGAATCAGCGTAAATACATGCTTGATTTACTCAATGAGTTTGGTCATTTGGGAGCTCGTCCAGTTGCCACACCAATGGAAATAAACACTAAACTAAAGAGAGAAATAGGAACAACTATGGTAGATGCTACCGAGTATCTTATACTAGTAATGAAGCTTTTTGTATTTGACTTTTAGTATACCAAATATGAGTTTTACTGCACATGTATTGTCTAAATTCATGTAAAAGCCACAGATAATAGATCTACAAGCAGCACATTACATGCTAATGTACTTGAAACAAACACCTGGTCAAGGAATTTTATTTTTTGCAAATTCAAATCAACAAATAATGGCATATACATAAATCGACTAGGCAAGTTGTGTTGATACTAAAAAATCAATCAATGGGTTCTGCATTCTATTGGGATGAGATAGTCTTTAATCAATTGGAGGTCTAAAAAAGGTTGTAGCAACTAAAAGCTTAGCAAGAGCAGAATATCAGGCATGGCTACTTATTCTAGGGAAGTGAAGTGGTTGTTGTCATTATTGCAAGATTTTGGTTGTAGTCAGAGTATGCCAGCAACAATGTATTGTGATAATCAATCAACAATAACTTTATACAAGAATCTAGTCTTCCACGAGAGAACAAAATCTGTAGAGATTGATTGTCAGTTTATTAAAGATCAAGTTCTTAAAGGTATAATCATAACTAAGTACATTCACACAACTTTACTGTTGGTTCACAAAATTGTTGTCTAGTTTGAGTTTTATGAGACTATTATACAAACTAGGGCTGCAAATGGTTCACTTTGGGTCGGTTTTTCATCAAACTGCTAACTAACCAATAAGTTCAGTTTTTCTTTTATGAAATCTATAGTTGAATCGTCTTTCGGATAAATCGTTCAGTTCAGTTAACTATCGGATTGGTTCTATTTAGTCCGTTTAATCGGTTTTATTATAAATCCATTAAAATAATTTATTTAGAATTTTCACTCTTATATCTAACATATCATAGTTGTTACAAAATGACATGTATACATTATAGAGTAGAATTTAAATGTTAGTTATAAGAGTAGAATAAGTTGTAGAATTACATTTTATTCACTTTTTTATCCACACAAATATTCTATCATGTACCTTTCTTTAAACTAAATCATGATTGAAAATTATTCTTAAGGTTATATTTTCCATTGAATTAAAATGTAAATCAATTGAATAAATTACGTTTTTCAACAAAAATAACATAATTATGTTTGTAACCTTGCAAGCAAATTTTTTCTCAAAAAAGAAGACAACAATGAAGTGAGAGGTCGAGAGGAAGAATATACTATACAAATTTATTTATGAGATAATTACGCACAGTACGCGATTAACCTTTTATATTATAATAATATTTGTTTTTCAATCTTTTTTCAAATTGACACTTATCTTTGCATCTTTACATTAATTATTGTACTATTTACATGATGGGCTTTTGCCTTTGCTTTTAAATTCAGCCCATCTATTTCATTTCCTCTTGTTTAAATTGTATCATATGTCATGGTGAGTTCATGACACTTGTTTTTAATTCGCACATATCTCTATCTTTATTTCTCATTCTTCTTCAATATATTCTCTCGTTTCTCCTCTTCTTTTTATTTTTTTTTTCATTTGATTACTTAGACCTTAAAGGAAAAAATTTATTAACCTACTTGAAATTCCATGTGGAGCTCCAATTTTTAAAACAAATTTCCCAATTTGAACTCACGATTGTAATAAAAATAGAATTAAACATAAACCTTTCTTTATAAAACATAATTTTGTCCAAAACATATTTATAACACGCGCAGAAAATAAACGAGATCGCTTGAAAATTTATCCAAACCACATATATTCATAGCATATACAATATGAAAACCAAAAACTGAAACAACATCTCCGGAGCCGGACCTGAGTCGTATGTCTCAAACTATCTCTGATCACAACTAATCTGATCCACTCGCAGCTACCTACGATCTGCACATCATTTAAACAATGAAAGTGGTGAGTATAAAGATATACTGAATAAGTGAATCACAATTCATTAAGAATAAATGAAATGCAGGGGAACAGCACGGGTCGTGCCGGATGAACACGAGGGCGTGCTCATAGCAATCTCCCAAACAACACGTCGTGAAAAATCAACACGAGTCATGCTCAAGTGTTATGTTTTTCAGGCAACACGATCGTGCCAACTATAAACATGATACCATGCTCAACATCTTTCTAGATTACCCAGCAACACGAGATCATGTTGGACAACACGAGAGCGTGCCAAGCTTCTGTTTTAAACCTTCAATTTCTGATTTCATATTCTTTAAGTATTAGTTGTGTTTTCGTAGGTTCATACCATTTCTGTACATCATACATAACTTATGTACACTCATATCAACAATTTAACTCACTCAAAAGTCAAATCAATTCCAAAACACAACATACTATTAAGAACCATACCATGCAATTAAGCACATGAATTCATCAAGCATATAAGCTCAAACAACATAATACATGTCCAACATTCATTATAACAGAAGCAAGATTAACAAGCTATCAATGAATGCCACATAATCCATGTATGTACATGCACACACATTTCTCAAGATGAATGTTAGAGGCTTACACATCTCTAATAACCGACCTCAAGGGTCACGACCATATAGGCCAAATATCGATCATAAAGAACACGACCATAAAGGCCAAATAAAATCATCGACCACAAGGGCCACGACCTCAAAGGATCAAATATGTTCACTCACATGCTCACAAAGCAAATCACATGCTTCAATAATCATCATAAATAACATACGAATAGCAACCATGACAAAAACCCAATCGAGCATGCAAATATCATCATTTTAAAACATGAGCATATTCACACAATTCATAATTACATATGAATCAATCGCAGAAGTTCAATTCTTCCTTAATCTTCACTTACCTCGAAACACGTGCAAGTCGCACCACTTCCACCGACTAAACGCTCGGCTCACAATCGTCTAGATCCTCCTAGACAATCAAATATTCTATAATCAATCATTCAATTCATTCTCAATAGTTCTTTCAATCCTAAACCATTTTCCAGCAACATTCATTATAGTTAAACCTCCATTCAACCTTAATTTAACAAGTTTTATCATCAACCAAGCAAATACAAGTTTCATTCTTACCTTAGTTAAATTGAGTGATGAATTCTTGCAAGAATTTGTTGTTTCTTGCCTCTCGCACGTTTTTTAAGTTAGGTTTAGGGTTTCCTTCACCAGCAGCTAGCTTAGTTCTCTGTTTTTGCGAATGGATTGAATTAGAACAGATTACTCGATATCTTTCAAGACCACACGACCTCGAGCACGGGTCGTGCCATTTGGTCGTACTGTGAAATATCAGCACGAGTTTTAAATCAGTAGTGCATGATCTCGTTCTGCAATTATTTTGATACGAGGTAATGTCAATTTTCCAGGTTGAGCACGAGGTCGTGCTCATCTGCACCCATAAGCACGGGGTGTGCTGCAAGAGCGTGCTGACTGCTGTTTTTCACAATTCTTACCTAAATCGATCCGATTCAATCCAGTTTTAGTGTATTTCTAAAATATTTAAATTCCAATAATTTCCAGGATGTTACAAATCTCCCCCACTTAGAAAATTTCGTCCCTAAAATTACAAACGGATCAAATCACAAAAGATTTCTGTTATGGTACATTTTTCAACCTAACATACCATACCAAACACTTCAATTTGCAGCAAAACAGCAGCATACATATCCATAGAACAGACCCATAATCAGAAATGTACCCGTAACATCATTGTCGAGCCTCAAACACTTCACATCATCGATCCGAGCCATCCCTTTCAAAGTCAAACATCAAATCAAGTTAAGTTTTCTTTCTTAACTTGAAATCAAATGTTAAAATAACATCGTAACACTGGATCGTAACATAAACTGGGATCAAATCATACCTCACGATCCCGAAGTTGAGTCCGAGAAAAAATAAGGATATTGTCTCTGCATATCTGACTTAACCTCCCAAGTAGCTTCTTTCGACGAATGGAAACTCCATTTCACCAATATCATCGGAATCTCACGATTCCTCAATCATCTCAATTGACGTTCCAAAATCTCAACCGGCTCCTCCCGATAGGTCAACTCCTCGAATACCTCTATCTTAGTAGCTCTCAACACATGACTAGGATCAGATCGATATCGTCTCAACATCAAAACATGAAAAACATCATATAATCGAGATAACGCTCAATCGGTATGCAAGTGGTCCCACTCTCTCCGTAATCTCATACAGTCCGATATACCTAGGACTCAACTTGCCACGTCTCCCAAACCGAATCACACCTCTCCTGGGAGAAACTCGTAAGAATACCCTGTCACGGATGGCATACTCTATCTCTCGGTGATGTCGATCATAATAAAATTTTTGACAATCTTGGGCTGCTTGCATACATCTTTTTATAATGTTAACTTTATCCAGGGTCTGTTGAACCAACTCTAGTCCCTCTATCTGTCGCAAACCCTCCACATCCCAGTAAGCTGGACTCTAGCATCATCTGCCATATAAAGCCTCATAAGGTGTCACCCCGATACTAGAACGATAACTATTGTTGTATGCAAACTCAACCAATGGCAAATGATCACCCTAATTCCCTCTGAGCTCTAACACACAAGATCGAAGCATGTCCCCATTCGTCTGAATCGTCCTCTTCGACTGACCATCAGTCTGCAGATGGAAAGTCGTACGGAATCTCAAACTCGTACCCATCGCATCCTGTAAACTCTGCCAGAATTGCGATGTAAATCGAGGATCCCGGTTAGACACTATCGATGTAGGAACACCATGTAATCTGACAATCTCAGCAACATATAACCTAACTAGCCTATCCAACGTATAATCTTATCGGATAGCTAAAAAGTGAGCTGACTTCGTCAAACGATCCACAATCACCCAGATAGCATCATGACGTCGTAACGTCCCTGACAAACCAATCACAAAATCCATAGTGATTTTCTCCCACTTCCACTCAGGAATGTCAAGTGGTCTCAACTTTCTCGCTAGCTCCTGATGTTCTGCCTTGATTTGCTGACAAGGAAGACATCTAGTAATAAACTCAGCTATATCTTCTTCATATGTACCCATCAGTACAAAGCTTTTATATCTCGGTACATTTTCGTACTACCAGGATGAACTGATAATGCTGAAGAATGAGCTTCTATCATTAACTCATTATTCAGCTCTACGATATCAGGAACACATAACTGATCTCGATAATATGACACTCAAACATCGTCAAGGCGATGTACTGTAACCACTTTTCTTTTCTCAATGTTTTTCTTGATTTGCATCAAATGATCATCCTTAATCTGTCTCGATGCAATCAACTCTCTCATCTGTGGACGAATACTGATATTAGCAAACATCTTATCCTCAATCAGATCCAACTGTACACGAAGCTCTCGTAGCACAAATAGAGATTCTGCTCTATAAGTCACTGAATCATCATCCCCTTTCTCTTTTCTACTCAAAGCATCAGCAAATACATTTGCCTTCCCAGGATGATATTCAATCGTACAGTCATAATCTTTCAGAAGCTCTATCCATCTCCTTTGTAGAAGATTTAGCTCTCGCTGTGTCGTAATGTACTTAAGACTTTTATGATCAGTGAAAATCTTAAAAGTCTCTCCGTACAAATAATGACGCCAAACCTTCAAAGCATGGATAATTGCTGCCAACTCTAAGTCATGCGTCGGATAATTACCCTCGTGTGGTCTCAACTGACGCGAGGTATAAGCAATCACTCTACAATGCTGCATCAAAACACCACCCAAAATAGCTCTAGACGCATCAATATAAACGACAAATCCACCTTCCTACGAAGGTAACATCAACACTGGTGCCTCGACCGACTTCTTTATTTCGCGAAAAATTTCTTTGCATTTATCATTCCACTTAAATGGAACATTCTTTCACAACAAAGATGTCATCGGTTTAGCTATTTTTGAAAAATCCTCAATAAAACGACGATAATAACCAGCTAAACCTAGAAAACTCCGAACCTCAGTAACTGTCCTCGGAGGCTCCCACTCCTGAACTGTTTTTAGTTTACTAGGATCAGGTTTCACTCCCTCAACAGAGATCATGTGTCCTAGAAAAACAACCTTTGACATCCAGAAATCACACTTGCTGAATTTAGCATAAAGCTCTTTTTCTTTCAACAACTCGAGCACAAACCTCAAATGTCTGATGTGCTCCTCTCTATCTCTCAAATACACTAGAATATCATCAATGAAGACAGTGACAAACTGATCCAAATAAGGTTGAAACACCTTATTCATTAATGCCATAAAAACTGCTGGTGCAGTCGTCAACCCGAATGACATAACAATAAACTTGAAATGCCCATATCGAGTCCTAAATGGTCCCGACCTCAAGTCAATTTTAGTGAATACTGTAGCTCCCCGTGCTGATCTATCAAGTCATCTATCCGTGACAACGTACTTATTCTTCACAATCACCTTGTTCAACTGACATAGTCTATACATAACTGCATACTACCGTCTTTCTTTCGCACAAATAACACGGGCACTCCCCAAGGAGAAACACTCGGGCGTATAAACCCTTTATCCAACAGCTCCTCCAACTTTTTCTTCAATTTCTGCAGCTCAACTACAGTCATTCTGTAAGGTGCAACAGATATTGGTGCTGCGCTCGGTACCGTCTCTATCCTGAAACCAGCCTATCGTTGTGGTGGTAATCCAGGTAACTCGTCTGGAAACATCTCAGGATAGTCACGTACAACCTGTACATCTCGTACCTCTAATTTCGACTGATTCACATCAATCATTGACGCTAAATAAGTATCACAGCCCTCTCGAATCAACCTCGCAGCTGTCACTGCCGAAATCAAACATGTAGGCACAACTTTTCTCTCTCCTGCTAATAACACTGGTCTCTTACCATTAACTTCAATAACATCTTCTTTCGAATAGCAATCTACCATTGCTCGATTCTTAGATAGTCAATCCATTCCTAGAATGATGCCAAAATCAATTATCCTCAAAACAATCAAATTGGCTAGGTAAGTGGACTCACTTATCCTCAACTCACATTGTCGTAAAATATGGCGTACTATCACAATACTACCAGCAGGCGTAGATATAGCAACGGTGTACCCCAAATGCTCAATACTACCACCTATCTGCTCTACGACACTCTCACTAATAAATGAACAAGTATAACCTGGATCAATCAGTACTAAAGTAGGATAGGTAAAAAAAATAGTACCAGTGATAATGTTTGGATCCTCTACTGCCTCATCTCAGGTCATAGCATATACTCTAGTATGTGGTCTTAACCCCGCTGGTGCTGCTGATCCACCAACTCTACTCATTGTACCGGAGCCACTAGCTCTACCCTTGGAAACTGATCCACCTCTAGAAGTAGACCTTAAACCACATCCACCTCTACCTCGGCTACTGCCACTAACTGCTGTAGTACGAGCCTCTCTTGCACTAATCTGTCTAGACTCACCACCACCCTGAGACCCTCGTCGCTGTGGACAGTCCCTAACAAAATGTCCCGACTGCTGACATCTGAAACACAACTGTCTCGTGTCCCCGCCGTATGTATCTCTCAGATAAATAGGAGGTCTGGTACTCCTACCTCCAGTCCCTCTCTCAGACTGTTTACTAGCACTGTCACTTGTGTCCCGAGGCAGTTTCAAATCTGATTTCTTCTTTTTATGCGACTGTTGAAACTAGAACCTGACGTCCTATATTGCTTTTTTTCTTTTCGATTTTCCTTTTTCTCACCCTTAGTTTCCAACTCTTGTGCCCTGAGAGCTGCCTCAATCAATATCTCATAAATTGGAGGTTTCAAGGCAATTCTTTTGTGAATAACATATCTCAACCCTCTCTCAAATCTGTCACGCTTCTTTCTATCAGTATCAATATCCTTCAGAACGTATTGAGATAATCTAGTGAACTCTGCCTCGTAGTCCACCACTGACATCTCCTTCTGTTTCATCTCTAAGAACTCAATTTTCTTTTTTGTCTGATAATGCAGATGAGTATATTTTTCAGTAAATCTCCTCAGAAAATCATCCCAAATCAGCAAAGGAGGATCTTTCTAACTATCAGGCACTACTTCCCACCAGTTCCAAACTGATTTCTCGAAAAGAGAAGTAGTATATCTCAATTTCTGTTCAGGATTACAATGCATATGAGTCAATATCTTCTTAGTATGCCTCAGCCAATCATTAGCCTCTGCTGGATCTATGGTACCCTCGAACACCTTAGCCCCTTGCTTTCGAACTTCTATAAATTTCTTGTCTATATTCAAATTAGATTTGCTTCCTGACCCTTTTCTAGCTCAGAGTCTTTCACAGTCTGACCCTGTCCCTGATTCTGCATCATCTTTTGCATCATTTCCCATAATGGTGCATAAATAGGGTCATATGGGGGAATAGGCATCGTAGTTTGTGCAGGCTACTCTGGAAGTATAGGGGATTCAGATGCTGAACCCTGCCCTCCTATAGAATCTCTGGACTCAACTGTGTGATCAGGCGATATATCATCTCCAGGCTCCATAATACTGTAATAAAAAACAATTTCAAATGTTTCAGTTTTTAAAATCCACACACAAGAAAATGTCTCATTTATTGGCACAGTCTGCAAAGAATTTAATCCTTACTCTGAGACCACTAAATGTGGAGCTCCAATTTTTAAAACAAATTTCCCAATTTAAACTCACGATTGTAATAAAAATAGAATTAAACATAAACCTTTCTTTATAAAACATAATTTTGTCTAAAACATATTTATAACACGCACAGAAAATAAACAAGTTAGCTTAAAAATTTATCCAAACCACATATATACATAGTATATACAATATGAAAGCCAAAAACTGAAACAACATCTTCGGAGCCGAACCTGAGTCGTATATCGCAAACTATCTCCGATCACAGCTAATCTGATCCACTCTCAGCTACATACGATCTGCACATCATTTAAACAATGAAAGTGGTGAGTATAAAGATATACTCAGTAAGTGAATTACAATTCATTAAGAATAAATGAAATGCAGGGGAACAGCATGGGTCGTGCTGAATGAACACGAGGGCGTGATCATATTAATCTCTCAAACAACACGTCGTGGCAAATCAACACGAGTCATGCTCAAGTGTTATTTTTTCAAGCAACACGATCGTGCCAACTATGAACACGATACCGTGCTCAACATCTTTCCAAAATACACAGCAACACGAGAGCATGCTGGACAGCACGAGAGCGTGCCAAACTTCTATTTTAAACCTTCAATTTCTAATTTCATGTTCTTTAAGTATTAGTTGTGTTTTCTTAGGTTCATACAATTTCAGTAAAACATACATAACTTATGTACACTCATATCAACAATTTAACTCACTCAAAAGTCAAATCAATCCCAAAACACAACATACTCTTAAGAACCATACCATGCAATTAAGCACATGAATTCATCAAGCATATAAGCTCAAACGACATAATACATGTCCAACATTCATTATAACAGAAACAAGATTAACAAGCTATCAATGAATGCCACATAATCCATATATGCACATGCACACATTTCTGAAGATGAATACCTGGGGCTTATATATCTCCAATAACCGACCTCAAGGGCCACGACTATATAGGCCAAATATCAATCATAAAGACCACTACCATAAAGGCCAAATAACATCATAGACCACAAGAGCCACGACCTCAAAGGATCAAATATGTTCACTCACATGCTGAAAAGGCAAATCACATGCTTCAATAATCATCGTAAATAACATATGAATAGCAACCACGACATACAGCCAATCGAGCATGCAAATATCATCATTTTAAAACATGAGTATATTCACACAATTCATAATTACACATGAATCAATCGTAGAAGTTCAATTCTTCCTTAATCTCATCTTAAGCTAATTAAAGATTTTAATGAATTATGGTTAAGTAGAATTCATAAGTGTTATCCCTAAGTGTGCTAACACTTATGAATTCAGTATCATTTATATCATAAGTGTATGAAATCACTTACCTTGAAACACGTGCAAGTCGCACCGCTTCCACTAACTAAACGCTGGGCTCACAATCGTCTAGATCCTCCTAGACAATCAAATATTCCATAATCAATCATTCAATTCATTCTCAATAGTTCTTTCAATCCTAAACCATTTTCCAGCAACATTCACTATAGCTAAACCTCCATTCAACCTTAATTTAACAAGTTTCATCATCAACTAAGCAAATACAAGTATTATTCTTACCTTAGTTGACTTGAGTGATGAATTCTTGCAAGAATTTGCTGTTTTTTGCCTCTCACACGTTTCTGAAGTTAGATTTAGGGTTTCCTTCACCAACTACTAGCTTAGTTATCTGTTTTTTAGATTGGATTGAATTAGAACAGATAACTCAATATCTTTCTAGACCACACGACCTCGAGCATGGGTCGTGTCATTTGGTCGTGCCGTGAAATCTAAGCACGAGTTTTAAATCAGTCGTGCATGATCTCGTTCTGTAATTATTTCGAAACGAGGTCATGCCAATTTTCCAGGTTGAGCACGAGGTCGTGCTCGTCTGCACCCATGAGCACGGGGTGTGCTGCACAAGCGTGCTGACTGCTGTTTTTCACAATTCTTACCTAAATCGATCCGATTCGATTGCATTTTAGTGTATTTCTGAAATATTTAAATTCTAATAATTTATAGGACGTTACATTCTACATCTGACTTTAAAGAAAATCACTAGATTACGGAAAAATCTTCAAGAGAAATAAGAAATCATCCTTTCTTTCTTCTAAAGTCAATGAAACTCCCAGGAATGTTTTCTCCAAAACAGTTAATTTTCTAGTACTTTATGAGTTTTATTTTTTTTTGTTTTATCAATCTATTATATGTTTATTTTAACTTTTTTTTTGTTTTTTTGTAGCTATAAAGGTGAGGAAGACATTTGAATCTCCTTTTGTCTCTAAAAATGAAATCAAAGATATTTAAAAAAGAGATTTTGTGATGATAATGGATATGTTTGTGTAGTTGTTACCTTTGTTGTTGTTTACTTTTGTAATTTTTAGTATATTTTATTATTTATTTCGGCCTTCTTAATTTTTTTGTTGTTAGTTTTTCTTCTTATGTTTTTATCTCCAGATTTGTTCCCTTATGTGAAGTTATATTTTGACATATATATATATATATATATATATATATATTAAAAAAAATTATTTTATAAACACCATATTCAATATGCATAAATTTCAAATAAAAATTTTATATTTAATAAATTTTAGACTTAACATAATTTATTTTATTCTGTTTTTGGTGATATTTTGTACCAATTGTGTAAATATTAATATTATGATTTTTATATTAATATAAACTATATATAAACTATATATATTTTTTAAAGAGTTATAAGTTATTATGTTTTCTTTAATATTTGTTCATATTTTTGTAGTTTAATATTTTTGAAATTATTATTTTTAATAAACTTATTGTAAATTCCAGGTTTACTTAAATTGGTAAAGACAATAGCATATAAATGTCACCTAAAATTTTTATATTATATATTTATAATAATTTTTTAAATATAAAAATAATATAAAATAAATATGTACTATTTGTATACTTTAATTATGTATGAACTTTATGAATTTTTAAATTAATATTAACTTCATTTCATTTTTATATCAATAATTGTATATTGATTCATTTTTTTAAAAAAAATGTGTGTGGTGTGAGCGGTATAGCATGCTCCCCTCGCGAGGACTGTCGGGTTCGGGACGCTGGTGCCTCTCCCAATCCCAATTTTTACATACACAAGGCGGAGCTCGGATTCGAACCTCAGACCTTGCTTAGGTGAAGCTAGTGCCCTTTACCACTAGACCAACTGGAGATTGGTTATATTGATTCATTAACTTAATGCATATTGAATGTATAATTTATGCAGTGTTGAAGTATTTTTATTCATTCTTGTAATTCTCTACTTAATTTTGCTAAATTTTTATATATGATTTTATATATGTTTTAGTATCTTTAATGTGTTTATAATGTAAACTACATTATTTTTTTATATGAACATAGTAGCGATTTGCTTCATTAATGTAATTTTTTAAATCAACATTGTGGTTTTTTTCACTTTAGTTTAATCTTAATGTAAACTTTTAATGTTGTATATGTATATAGTTTTTAATATAAAAATAATATAGACTAAATATATATTGTCAGTATGGTTTAAAATTATATCAATCTAAATATTTGCTTCATGTAAAGTTTACATTAACGTTATATATTTATGATGTAAACTGCATTTTTTATTTTTATATGAACATGCTAATGATTCATATTATTAATATTTTTTATAACAACTGTGATTTTTTTTTGTTTCATGATGTATACAACATAATAAAGTTTGTAATTTTCTTTTCACTTTTATAATGTGTGTGACAAGTTAGCAATATTTTGTGTATACAATGACATTAAACAATTTTATGTGTATTAGTAGGATTGTACTGTATTGCAATTAAAGAATGTGTGATGCAAAAAGTTTCAATTTTTCATTTGTTTGTAATTTAATAATAATAATAAAGATATATGTCATTAGCTGTTTATTTACTACATTTAACAAAACACACACAAAAATTACATTATTTATAAATAATACAAAGTTTTATTTTAAATTTATTTGCCAAATTTATTAAGAAAATCGTATATGTTGTCTGACTAAGATTAAACAACCTAACGGACTTTAAAAAATTGTACTTTGTTGGTTGATAGTCTAAAAAGACTAGTATATTTATTTTTTAGGGTAAATTACATATATACATGCCTTAACTTATTGTATTTTTTATGAAAAATTGAAAAAAACACACAAATAACTTTTATTTTATATTCTGCACTTTAATTTTACAAAATAACAAAGTAAAAATTATTTTAGTTGAAAGGTAAGAAGATTAGAAAAGTATTTTAAAAGAGTTAAATAGTTTATACACAATAAATATGTAAAAGAAAGTTCAAAATAGTAAAAATAAAACTTAAAGTGTAAATAAGACATAGTTTATGCAATATTAAAATAAAAAGTTGTATATGATAT
>CANYCX015540413.1:0-14782 GCA_948193385.1 Breynia disticha f. nivosa | reverse complement strand
ATTTAAGAAGGGGTTAATTTTGTGATAGGATTAGATTAAATTCTTTTCCTATATAACCCTTAACTAAATTTTCTACATATGTGTTTTATTTATGAAGGATGAATGTATGAAATTTTTATATAAATGTTTTTATTGTATATTTATATTCTCGAAAATTATTTTCTAAACTTTGATGTTCAATATTTAATGGTTATCTTAGAGAAAAATAAAATAAAAACCTAAGGTAATAATTAAATTTTGGGTGTCAGAGGTTGAGGATTGAATTGGAAGGTTAAATGATGTTAGGGAGAATTGAAATATGTATGCTAGGCTTGTTGAGGTTTTGTTGAATGTTTCACGCAGGTGACCAGAGATCTAAACGTGGTGGCAGCTAAGTACGCGCAGTTGCTGTGACCACGCGTACTTCAGCTACGACCACGCTTCTATTGGTACCTGGACTACGCGTGGTGGCAACGACAACGCGTACTCGGCCACCAATGCGCGTAGTTCACGCTGATCACGCGTGGATCGCTGATTTTTGGATTTTAAAGAATGCTTACTTATGGTGATTTGTTTGAATGACTTCCTATTTGAGTGTATAACTGTAGTGTGGTTGTCTGATATTGCGGAATTGTTTATAAAGTTATGTTTACTTGCAATTTAATAATAATTATTAAATGGAAGTATGGAATGTTGTCCATTTGGTAAATGTTGCTAGCTGAGTCTCGCGATTCACTGCGTTTTATGTCTGCCGTGTGGGCAGGGACTTGAGGGGGATTCATTTTGATACGAGAAAGGTAGATACTGCTTGCTTCTGACTCTGACTTCAGAGAGCGAAGAACCAAGGTGGGTTGTACACGGTGTTTAGTTATGTTTTGAGATAGTGCATATTTTCTTGTGTATGGTTATAATTGAAATGGAAATCGAATCGAT
Source organism: Breynia disticha f. nivosa (assembly GCA_948193385.1). NCBI lineage: Eukaryota > Viridiplantae > Streptophyta > Magnoliopsida > Malpighiales > Phyllanthaceae > Breynia > Breynia disticha. The sequence continues at coordinate 13,870 of CANYCX015540413.1, read as the reverse complement.
TCCTTTTCTCTCATAACCAAAAACATTTTGTACCTTGGGATTTTGCAAATCATCCTTCTCAAAACATTGTAAGGTTACATTTATGTTAGTAAATGTATTGTCATCAATGAATGTATACTTTCTTTTAAATTGGTGTTCTTTAATTATTATTATAAACATTATGATGTCCGGATTCGATTATCATCTCGAATGAATTAATAAAATAACATAAGATGATAGTTGAATTCGAGTGTCACAGATTATGTGTATGTTTCATGTTTGATCAACGTGTAAACTGATTTTTATGATTTAATGGGCAATAAATCTAATTGAATTTTTTAAATTTTGTGATTTTGAGTTTTAATGGTTGTACCTAAAAATTAGTCATGGCCAATTGCCATTCTAAGATAATATAGTTTTGCGATTATTGTTGTTTTAATGAACTAGTCTAAATCAATTGAGTCAAAAAACATTAGGGTTGATTATGAATGTAATTTTTATGACTAAAATCAGATTTAGAATTTATTAGAATTAATAATTCAGGTCTAAATTTTTAATCATGTTAATTAATCCATTAGTGAACCCTAAATCGTAGCAGATTGGATTTTTAACTGAATAGTTTGATTGATACATGTCTTAGTTCAGTAAAACTATATTTCAATTAATTAAAAAAAGGTAAAATCATTCTAGGGTAGATTTTATTTCAGTGATAAAATATTTTTTATGGTGTGTATTAATTGGTTTAATGACAGATAAAATTATTTTAGGCATAGTAGTGAACTTTAATGCAAAGTATGTGCATTAATTTGGTGAATATGTGCAAATTTGAGTCTTGATTGATCTTGTTTGTACATTCACATGGTGATATGTGTGTTTAACATATTTTATTTCTTTGATTTATGTTATTGCATACATTATGCAATTTTAATGTTTATGTATTTATGTTTCATATTATTTAAATTGGCAAAAACAAAAATTTTGCTAGTGTCCATATGCACGAAGGACTTCTGTCATGTGTTAGGGTTTTTAGAAGACGACTCATTTGATGAGCTTATTGGGCCTTAGTCCAAGCCCATCATAGGGTTTAATCCTAGTTAGACCACAAAAATTATTTCCTTAATGGGTTTGGCTTAATTTAAAAATTCAAACTTTGTTTGATCCACGTATGGTGTAATTTTTGTGTATGTTTTGTTTGATGTATGTGATAGGTTGTGTTTTTGACACAATTTTAGCTGTAATTCTTGTTGTTATTTATACATATTTGTGTCATATTTAGTATTTTTGGCGTAGTTATATGGTTCAAATGTTTAAGAATTTATTAGGTTGATTTAGGCTTGTTTTGTGCTGAATTGAGGTGAGAAAGATCAAAGGCTAGAAGGTTAAAGTGTTGGAAAAGAGCATCAAGTCTAAATCAAAGGAAGACTGCATAGGCATGTCGTTTTAAGGAAAATTGTAACTGAAATGCACATCAGTTAAAATATGGGCTGACTTTAATGAAGCGGGCTCACTCGCCCAAAACATTAAGGACACAAGGCCCATCAACCTTTTAGGGTTGGTTGAATAGCTTTCAACCAAAATTACCCTAGGGAACACATATAAAAAGATCCCAATAGCCTCTATTCACTTCTTCTTCCAATTTTTCATCCATTGTTACGATTCAGAGAGCTTCTTTTAGGGATTTCTTGATTTTTTTTGAAGACCCATTGGTACATTTGTTCTATTTTTTTATTTTATCATGTTTTGTGTTAATTTTAGTATTTTAGGCCAAACTTTAACTCTAGTTGAGATATTTTGATGTTTAATTCAATGTTTTTGTGAGATTATTGCTCTTAATTTGATTTATTGGACTTGATTATTTATTCAATTTTTGTGTTATTGATTTTGATATTGTCATATTGAATGAATTGAGATGGCCCCTTAATTTAATTGTTATGATAATTGGTTGCTAGTTGAGAACTGTGGATGCCCATAGTTTTTGATAGTTTGGTAGCAGTTGATTAATGATGTCAATGAGGCGTTGTCTCATTGTTAATGAAATTGAGTAGTATGACTTGAATGAATCTATGTGTCTAGAATTTGTTAGTCAGGGATTGGGTTTCTATCATTTTTCTGCAATTGAGAATCAAATTCTATCGAAGTGTCTCGAAAATATCGAATAATTAAGTAGAAATTGGATGCTTGAGTAGTTGCCGATGTCTATATCCTCTCCTATTCAATTACAATAAATTATATCTTTAGCTTCAATGATCAGAGAGTTAAATCAACTCAAGAATATCTTGACTAGAATTTGTCACCATTAAATTTTCATTCTTTTAAATTTTGTTTTTAATTTTAATATTGTTGTATTTTATTTCTACAATTTCATTTTAGCTTTTCTTTTGCTTTGAATTAAAATCTTTCATCAAAAAAGTTTTGGTAACTTTAATTTATTCATTTTAACTTTCAAACAATTAATTTACTGAGTGGTATTTTAATAATGATCCATGGATTCAACCTACCATTGCTATACTCTGTAAACTTTCTGAGTGGGTATTTTATATTTGTTAGTCTCGACAACTATCAAATTTTGGCGTCATTTTCAGGGATCATTGTCAAATTAATTGTTTGATCATCTATTTTTCATTTGTTTCATTTATTTATTTTTATTTCTATTTTTTCGTATTTTTCTGTTATTATCGCAGGGACTGTTTATCCGCATGGGCATGTCGTCTTAACTAAAATTGTGACTTTCTGTTTTTGTATTTTGTTTTTGCCATTTTCATTTTAGTTTTGATTATTTCTATTTTATTTTAGTTGTTTCAATCAGATTTCACCTTCTTTGGTATATTTGTTTGTGTATGTGTAGTTCTACCTCTACAGGAGATCTTAAATATAATCTAAAAATTGAGAAGACTACAAAGTTCTTACAAAAGCAAACCAAACAAAGGAAACAACAGGTTGCCAAACAAATTTCTGCTTATAACATACTTGATTCAGATACAGAAGTGAAGCAGAATTTGCAGGAAGATATGATGAATGATAATCCTGATCAAAGGGCTGTAGTGCCAGCACATCAAGAGAATGTTGAACCCACACTTTAGGAGTTAGCTTAGCAGCCTATAAATCAACAACATCTACACATTCAGTATCGACCTCTTCAGGTAGGTTTCAATCTTAAATCTAGTCTCATTCAGTTATTACCTAAGTTGTATGGTTTGATAGATGAAGACTCACACAAGCATTTGAAGCAATTCCCTATAGTTTTTCAAAGCTTTCGACCACAAGGAGTTAATGAAGATCAAGTAAAGTTGAGAACTTTCCCATTTTTTTGAGGGTACAACACAAGACTGGCTATACTATCTACCTTTGGGATCAATTAATGCATGGATAGACATAACATGCTTGTTCCTTAATAAGTACTTCCCTGCTTTAAAAGCTGCCAATTACAGGAAAGAAATTTGTGGTATTAAGCAGAATTAGCAGGAGTCCTTTTGCGATTATTGGGAAAGGTTTAAGAAATTGTGTGCAAGATGCCCACAACATGGAATATTTGAGCAATTGTCGATCTAATACTTTTAAGAGGGATTGTTACCAGGAGACAGAGGTATGATAGATTCTGCCAGTGGAGGTGCAACAGTTAATGAAAAACCACATGAAGCTCGAGAATTAATTAACACCATGGCAACAACTTCTCAACAGTATGGTTTAATGAGTTCTCGACGTCACATTAATGTGAGATGCATCAATGAGGTAAATGCACACCCTAATGATTCTAGACTTAATGAGATAACCTTTTTGTTGAAACAAACTGTGTATATTGTTAATAAATTGGCTACTAATCAAGCATAAAAGGTGCATGTTTGTGGAATTTTTACCATACAAAGACTCGCTACTAATGAATGCCCAAGTTTATATGATGATAAAGTCACTAACAATGTTAGTACAAAGAATATAGGGGGTAAGGGCAAAGGAGACATGACCCATTTTCAAACACATACAATCAAGGTTGGCGATAACATCCAAACCTCAAATATGGAAATCCTTAGGCTGTATTGAATCTACCAACTCAACTTTCTCAACAATAAGTGCAACAATACCGATTGGAAGATAGAGTACAATCTCTTGAAGAGATGATGAGAAATATCATGTTGGCAAATTAACAAAGCCAACTTGATAATAAAGAAATGAAAAAAGCAATAAAGTTACTTCAGTCTCAAGTTTCTAATTTGAAATATTGTATTTCCAGACTTGAATTTCAAGGTAGGTTGCTAACATAACCAGAGGAAAATCCTAGGTACAATGGTTGTGCAATTATGCTTCAAAGTGGAAAGGAACTAAAAATTGTGATAAAGCAACCAAAACTTGATGAAAAGATGTCAATTCCAGAACGACATGGGCATGTCGTTACATCCAGTACAAAGAAAGATGAAGAAATCACATTCAAATGCGAAGAGTCTGTGCAACTAGTCCGACAACCACCTCCATTTCCTAATAGGCTAAATAAAAAGAGCAAGACTGAAGAAGATAAGGATATCTTTGAAACTTTCAAAAATTTGGTTATTAATTACCATTGTTAACCGCTTTAAAGCACTCGTCGAGGTAGGTTCGCTTTTTTGAATAATTATGTGTTAATAAAGTCAAGTTACATGGTAATGAAAGAGTTCCTATGGGGAAAATGTATCTACAATCATTCGAAAGAAATTACCCAAAAAATGCAAGGATCCAGGTAAGTTTTCTGTACCTTGTTCAATTGGAGGAGCAAAAATAGAGAGAGCTATGTGTGATTTAGGTGACTCTATTAATTTTATACCTCTTTCTATTTATAATTCTTTAAATTTGGGTCCTTTGAAACCTACAGGTGTAATTTTGCAATTAGCAGATAGATTTATTATTTGATCTGAAGGTGTGTTAGAAGATGTTTTGGTGTAAATTGGTGATTTGATATTTTCTGCTGATTTCTTTATTTTGACTATGGAGGAAAATTGTGCACCTAATTCTAAACTGTTATTGTTAGGTGGGTTATTCCTTAAAACTGTTAGGACAAAAATTGATGCTTATAGTGGAACTTTGTCAATGGAATTTGATGGTGTTGTTGTTAAATTCAATATTAATGAACTTTGTCAATGGAATTTGATTATATTTCCAGACTTGAATAGCAAGGTAGGTTGCTATCACAACTAGAGGAAAATCCTAGGTACAATGGTAGTGTAATTATGCTTTAGAGTGGAAAGGAACTTGAAATTGTGACAAAGGAACCAAACTTGATGAAAAGTTGTCAATTCCAGAACGACATGGGCATGTCGTTACATCCAGTACGGGGAAAGATGAAGAAATCGTATTCAAACGCGAAGAGTCTATACAACTAGTCCTACAACCACCTCCATTTCCTAATAGGCTAAATAAAAAGAGCAAGACTAAAGAATATAAGGATATCCTTGAAACTTTAAAAAATTTGGTTATTAATTACCATTTTTAACCGTTTTAAAGCACTCATCGAGGTAGGTTGGTTTTTCGAACAATTATGTGCTAATAAAGTCAAGTTACATGGTAATGAAAGAGTTCCTATAGGGAAAATGTATCTACGATCATTCGAAAGAAATTACCCAAAAAATGCGAGGATCGAGGTAAGTTTTATGTACTTTGTTCAATTGGAGGAGCAAAAATAGAGAGAGAGTTATGTGTGATTTAGGTGACTCTATTAATTTTATGCCTCTTTCTATTTATAATTCTTTAAATTTGGGTCCTTTGAAACCTACTGGTGTAATTTTACAATTAGCAGATAGATTTATCATTTGCTTTGAAGGTGTGTTAGAAGATTTTTTGGTGTAAATTGATGATTTGATATTTCTTGCTGATTTCTTTATTTTGCATATGGAGGAAAATTGTGCACCTAATTCTAGACTGTTATTGTTAGGTGGGCCATTCCTTAAAACTGTTAGGACAAAAATTGATGTTTATAGTGGAACTTTGTCAATGGAATTTGATGGTGTTGTTGTTAAATTCAATATTAATGAAGTGGTCAAACATCCAATCAATTATCCTTCATTTTATGCAATTAATACAATTGAATGTCTAACAAATAAATGGTTTGAATTATATGATAATGATCTGAGATCAACATTGAGAAATGATATTGCACATCCATCTCTAAAAAAAGAGTAAAAAGGGGGTTGTTCATACTGATTTGGTGTGTGTTGTGCAGGATCCTAAAGTGTTGAATTATACAAAAGTTGATCTGACCACTGTGAGATCGGCATGGGAATGCAGAAGCATAAAATGACAAAACTGAAGGATATTTCATTCATTATTCAACAACCATTTCTAAAATTGAAAACTTTGTCATCCCACTTGAAATTTAAGAAGGGGAATGGTTGGACACTTGCAAATACAAAGTTGTTAAGTCCTACAATAAGTATGCATCATATATTGCTGAAAGATCGAGAGATTATCACCTTTTCACACCTCTTTAACACATTTTCTTATAGGCGCATGCTTTTTTATCCTCAGTAAATATGCAACAACATCGAGTTAACAACGATAAGAATAACGCTATTTGAAAGGCAAGCAGAGGGTTTTCTTTCATTTTTTTCATGTTCTTTTTACTTTTTCATCTTTTTTTGTTTAATTTTGTTTTAAAAGTCATATTTTGGCCCAATATCACGTCCATGATATTGAATTTTTGTGACTTGTTTGTTGCAGCAAACAAATTACAGGTAAGAGAATTAAAAATGATGATTGAAATTGGTCGAAAAATAAAAAATTGAAAATTGGGTGGCGACATGGCCATGTCAAACCATTCTATCAACAACTGTGTTTCAGCTTATCATCTTGAATATGTATCAACCAACTGAAACATTTTGTAAATCTCCTCAACTAGCATTCAAATCAGTATTTATACAACTAAGGATTCTATCCTAATCTATGATCAGTAAAGAATGATCTCTTTCCTTTTCTCTTTTGTTTTATTTACCTAATTTTGAGAATTTACTACTAATGATGGCTTGCAACAAATATGTGAAGGGAATTGATATTTTATATATGCTTATTATGGGTGAGATATTTAGTTAGTATTGTGTTCTACCATGTGGATGCATTGTTGACACTATACATGATGAATGGTTAGATGCTTGCTTATCATGCTCCTATAGTTTGTTTAAAATATTGGAGTTTTTGGCCATCCAGGTTGTCGCTTTCTTCTATACCACTCTTGGACCCAACATGAATTATTTATGTTTTGCATGTAACAACCCATGTCTACATTGTGTTTATCTTGTTCTATTTTTGCATTTTTTGATGTTTATGTACATATTCTTTATACTCAAACCTCATTCTTTCATAATCAATCTTATTTTCTGATTTTAGTCAACCTCACATTGAGGACAATATAGTTTTAAAGTATGAGAATGCATTACGTATACATCCATCATATTTTTCATTTTTTGCATGCATTTTTAGTTCATTTGTTTTTCTTTTTAGCATGCATTTCATTTTATATTCTTTTGTTTTTAGTGCTTGTTTTACACTTCACAGATTCTTCATATTTTTAGCTTAATCTTGTCTTTAATTTATCATTAAGGATAATGTTAGTTTTAAAGTATAAGAATGTATGTGTATGTATTTTTTATTCAATGTGTATTAGCATTTTAGAATGAAAATTTTTCAAATTTTTCATTTTGATTTTTAAAATTTTTTTAGTCTTTCATGTTATTCTCGTATGCGTTCATGTCCACCAACTATTAAGCATGCCTTAACCTTAAAATCTTGTCCTTTTTTAAAAACTATGTTTTGTCAATTTAGAGTTACTGAGCATTTTACACTTAAAATTCATACAATTTAGCTATCTGTGATGATTTTGGAGCTAGTCCAAATATAGAACTTTGATATGTGTGCCTCAATTTAAAAATATTTTAAACTTTTTCCAAAAACTTCCTTGATTATTGACTTAACGAAAGACCAATTTTGAGCACTACTTAATTGCATTTTGTGGCATTATGAACAAAAACTTATGTTTGTTTCTTGGCATACTGGATATGAATTGGTGTTGTTGCTATAAAGTTGTAATTTTTTAATTACTTGTGTTTTCCACCTCTAAGAATAAATTGTATGTTTAAATTTTATATTATTGAATTATTTGCTGCACCCAAAATTAATAGGTCTCTAAAACTACTCCAATATCCTAAAAGGATATGATTATGCGAAGCAACTTTAGAATAGGTCTCACATTTAGACAGAAGAATCGCCACTCGTCTCCACCTTCTAGCTATTAACAAAGTGAATACCCTAAGAAGCAAACAGAGAGACTGAAAATCCCAACAATAATGGGTGAATCAAAAAAAGAAAAAATTTTATAAATAATAAATAATGTTATTGTGTATTCAGTTTACTATGGTGGAAGACTTGCATGTAAGACTTAAATTTCTGTTATATAGCTTCTTTTCCTTGTACTGTCTTCTTTGATAAAGATGGCGATGTAGTTTATTTCATTTTACTAACATGTGTATATTAATTCACACACACACTGTTTTGGTTGATTGTCATAGTTAAGCAATGCCTTAAAAAATAATATTCTGTGATTTATGTTTTTGAAGTCGAGGTATGTGTTATTGTTATTTGTACATGCTTATAGTTTACCTCTAAGATTAGCTAAGTTGAACTTTGGATTCTAAGTTATACATTGTTGGGTTCCTCTATTTGTCTTTTCTCTAAATTTTGTTTTACTTGAGGACGAGAAAAAGCTAAGCATGGAAATGTTTGATAGGTTGTTTTTCAAACATAATTTTAGGTGTAATTCATGACATTATTTATGCATATTTGTGTCGTATTTAGTGTTTTTGGCATAACTATATGATTCAAGTGTTTAAGAATTTATTGGGTAGATTTAGGCTTGTTTTGTGTAGAATCAAGGGAGAAAGATCAAAGGCTAGAAGATTAAAATGTTAAAAAAGAGCATCAAGTATGAATTAGAGGAAGAACGCATTGACATGCCGTTTTAAGGAAAATACTGGATGAAATCTACATCAGTTAAAACAAGGGCTGACTTTAAAGAAATTGGCCCACTCACCAAAAACATTAAAAACACGGAGTCCAACAACCTTTTATGGTTGGTTGAGTAGCCTTTGATCGAAATTAACCTAGAGAACACATAAAAAGATCCCAATGGCCTCCATTCACTTCTTTCAATTTTTCATCCACTGTTACGATTTGGAGAGCTTCTTTTTGGGATTTCTTGATTTTTCTTGAAGACCCATTGGTACATTTGTTCTATTTTATTATTTTATCATATTTTGTGTTAATTTTAGTATGTTAGGCTAAACCCTAACTCTATTTGAGATATTCTGATGTTTGATTCAATGTTTTTGTGAGACTTTTGTTCTTAATTTGATTTATTAAACTTGAGTATTTATTCAGTTTCTATGTTAATTGGTTTTTTATTGTTATATTGATTGAATTGAGACGATCGTTTAATTTGATTCTTATGTTAATAGGTTAATAGTTGATAATTGTGGGTGTCTATGGTTTTTGATACTTTGGTAGCAGTTTAATAATCATGTTAATGACGCATTGTCTCATTTTTAATGAAATTGAGTAATCTGACTTAAAATGAATCTAGGTGTCTAGAATTTGTTAGTCAGGATTGAGTTCTATCATTCTTACTGCAATCAAGAATTAAATTCTACTAAGCTATCTTGGGGATTATTCTTAGGCTAGAGAAATATTGCGATCGAGATGTCTCGGGAATATCAAATAATTAAGTAGAGATTGGATGCTTGAGCATTTGTTTGTGAACCCCAAATTTGATAAATTCATTTTCGAATCAATGACGATATTTGCACCATTTTTTTTTCTTTTGAAATCAAAATGGAAGCATTCACAAAAGAATATACATATAAGAAAGGCATGCATGCATTTCATTAAACCAAGGCCACTGTTAACAAACTACAACCAAATGTAATATTGTGCGGAACTAATGATATATGGTTTAAAACAATGCATGTGCCAATGATCTATACTATGTGATGTATATATGTACAAAATGCAAAAGTGACAAGTTTCCAAACTCCTGTAGGAGCTGACCTAGCTACGAGTATTACACGTCCTAGCTCTGCCAAAATAGAAGTCCCGCACCTTGCTACTGTCGCTTTGCACACATTAACACAGCAAAACAAAGGTGAGTATGAAATACTCAATAAGTGAATCCTTATATTTATGCTGAATGCGCAGGGGAACCTTCGGCCAATGCGGGGTGCTCGTGGAACACAAGCCGCATTCGCGCCTAAATTCCCTCATGGCTCACCGTTGCCATGTTAAATTCAACCTTTTAAGTGTTTTATATTTTAAGGAAATAATCCTAGAACCTCAACTTAAGTTAGATAAGCATTAATACATTATTTAGGCTAAAACTAGGCTTCTGTACTCAATTAATGTAGGTTTACTATCTAAGTAACGCACGTTGTTCTTGAACCTTTCTTCCAGGTATGAATAATGTATGCCATGCTTATTTTAACGTATGTTTATTAGGCTAACGTACGTTATTTTCCACAATAACGTATGTTACCTAAAGACAGAACCATTCTACCCAAAACTCTAAGTCCTTTCTTCATACATACACATGCCATCCAACACCTAGCATATCAAGCACCCTCCTAAACACTTATAAATCCATTCCATACACACAAAACATAGTAAATGACCATTTAACACATGATCAACACATTTTATCAAGATCAATTCCACATTCCTAACATCACATACACATCATTCCTCAATTCCATAGCTCATACATATAAGCAACCATCACCACACTTATGTTTCTTTCATATACACACTCATCCAAATACCAACTATAACGCCCCGAAAATTCTACGAGAATATTACGAGAGTTCGACGGAAAAATGCCAATGGTTAAGCCAGGAACGGCCAGGGAATGGCCAGACAAGCTATTCCATAGCCGTTTGGTGTTCCAAACCAGGTGAAACGGCCTCTGGGAAAGGCCACTTAGCCGTTTCCCATGGTCGTTTGGCCTTTTTGGCAAATTAAATTAAAACACGAGTTTCTGTCCAGAAGTGAGAGAAAAACGTTGTGTTCGAACCAAAATCCTCCCAAACCGTCGCAAACACTTCCTAGACCTACGAACCTTAATCCTAAGGCTTTCCCATCCAAGAACCCACCAAGAAACACCCACATTCAAACATTTATCACCCTCTCGACTAATTCCTCTTCATATTAGAGTTGAAGGAAAGAGAAGGTATGTTGATTCTTCTTGCAAGATGAAAAATGGGTAAAAATACATACATTTTATGGGGTTTTGTTGGGTTGTCATTATAGAACATGATTCTATAAGTCTCTAAACCTGAAACATAGAATTTGGTTATGATTAAAGAGTTAGGGTTTGTGAGAAAAATTGGTGTTTTGTAGAAATAAGAGTGAGGGTAGGAAATTAAGTTTGAATCTGTGCATAACGAGTAGAATGTTGTTGTGTTGTATATAGGCATTGACATTCGGGACCTGAGTCGGTGACGCAGCGACGAATTTATCCTTGGAACTCGAGGTAAGTGTCTTGCCACTTACTTTAGTATGTTGTATGTATGAATGGTTGATATTGTGTTGGGAATGCCTTGTGTTGTTCGTGTGTTCTTATGGTTGCGGTTATGTGTAGTTAAAAGATAAGTGTCCTTTAACATTTGAAATCGTATATATATGTGTTGCTTGGTTATATGCCTAAAGTGGATGATTATGACTTGTGTGGTGGGCAAAGATAAGAAATGGATGTTTGAATATGGGTAATTAGTTACATGTGAATGGACTTTGACTACTCAAAGATATGAACATGTTCTTGTGTGTTGGTTGTGGATTAATGTGTTTTGGATGTTTGTTTGTTGGCTTCATATTCGCATGAATGACATTGGAAAATAAGAGGTGCATGTAATGTTGTTCTTTATGAAAAATGAGGCTTGTGCCCATATATGTGATTTATGCTAAAATGTGAAAGAAAGATTGATGGGTTTGACTTACATTGTACCATGAGATTTTGACATTAGCATGAGCATTGTGTATGTTCATTATGAGGGCCTTGTGGCAAACGTAGTATAAGGGGCCTCGTAGCCAATATTCCTAACGAGAGTGAAGTCTCTCTTGTATGAAAACAGGGACCTCGTGGGCAAGCTACGCAAAGAGAGTGAAGTCTATCGGGATCTGTGAAAAGAGGAGCAGAGGTTAAGTGAAGTCTTCCTCTTGCAAATTTTAAGGCTCCAGAGCGGTGCATTTGTGTGTTTGCATAAGCATCAACATTGTTCGCATTAGCATATCCATTCGTAGCATTTATTTCATTGCCACCATGTTTTGAGTGAATGTTATTGTGAATTGTTGAGATATACGTGCGATGTGTATAGAAGAGTGTGGATGCTTCAAATCATGAATTGATAATGGATGTGGTAACTTTGCTTGCAAAATATGTTTGGAATGTTGCTTGTATGTGATTGTTAACCGATAACCCTTGTGACAATGATGAAGTGGGTAATTAAGTATTTGAAATGTCGTTTTAACGTGTGGATTGTGTATGACTTGAATGTGTAATCACATGGGACAACAGGTGAATGTGTTAAGTGATGAATTCTACTGAACTGGGAACTTACAGGTTTGAACGGCTAGGGGAACGACCAGCTTGGCCGTTTCCCATTGCCGTTCCTTAGGGGGAATTGCCTGTCAGGGGCCAAATGGCTAGGTGAAACGGCCAGGAGGTCGTTCCCCTTGGCCGTTCCCCCTATCCTGAATGCTGAAAAATGTTTGTTGGGAATGTTTCGATCTAGTATGGGTTGTTTATCAATTTTCTAGGTTTAGCAAAATATATTTGTGTGGAGGTTAGGCCGTGGAGGCCGAAGGTTCCCCTGCGCATTCAGCGTAATAACTATAAGGATCGCTTACTGAGTATTTTTATACTCACCTTCTATTTTACTGTGTATATGTGTGCAGAGTGACAGTAGTGTGGTGCGGGACATTACTTTTGGGCGGAGCGCGTACGTGTGATACTTACAGCAGGTCGGCTCCTAGCAGATTTTTTGGGATACTTATACTTTTGCATTTTGTATGGCCATACACATTGACATTTGCATTGTTTTAAATCAAAAACCATGGCTTCCGTATATGTTACACTTTATTTGTTTTGGTCAGTTTAAAGGAAATGCATGCATGCCAGTCTTTCATTATATTTATAAATATATATTTCTTTCATTTTCAATGGTGTTATTATTTTAAAAAAATATGGGTGCAAAAATCGAGTTTAAAAAAAATGAATTTATCGAAAATGGGGTTCACATTTAGTGGTATCAGAGCAGGGATTAGACTCCCTATAGACTGTAACGCCCCAAAAATTCATCGAGTCTAAACCGAGAGGAAATTTGCTAGGATTAAGGTAGTTCTTTATAATGAGTTTGATTATGTGAATGATGCTAGAATTGATGTTAGTGAGTGTTGATCTAGTTGGAAAGATGTTTATTCAAGTTTAGGAACGTGTATATAGGAGTATGCGCGTATCGGGAATCGAAAAGAGTCGAAAATGGCTAAGTAGTGTAGACTGGGCAGTTGTAACGTTCATTAAGACCAAGAGCAATGAACCTTAGACATGGTAACGTTCATTAGGTTCATGGTGGCTTCGAAATCAATTGTTGCTGAATTGAACAAAGACCTTAGTTTGAATGATGAGAACTATGAAGTGTGGGCTATGAAAGTCAATTACATCATAGCCGAGCAAGATGCTCTTGATGCTTTGTCGAGGGTATTACCACTCCATGTTGAAGAGAACACTGCTCAGCATCGTAGGGACGCAGAGGAATATGAAACCTAAAAAATAAAGAGTTCTTTAGCCTGTATCATCATACTGAGTGCAATAGATGATGATGATGTGTGGGTAATATGA
>CANYCX015538619.1:0-12109 GCA_948193385.1 Breynia disticha f. nivosa | reverse complement strand
TCTATACATGTATATATTATGAGTAGAAAGAGAGAGAGGAGATGAAATATACAATGGAAACAGAAAATAAGCTCTCTACGTTGCATGTAATCCCACTTTGCTAAGAAACAAGGTATTTGTGTTGTGGGGTACAATTCGGGGTCCAAATTTGGTGCTCAGTAGTTCGATCGTCTTGATTGTTACTTGCAACTTTAGTTTCTTCATTTTCCGCTGGATTTAAGGTTGGTAATCATCTAAATCTACATAAATGATCTGTGAGAGTGCTAGCAAGAGTTTTGCATTTGAGAAATTGAAAATGTGAGACACCAAAACACAACTTTAAAAACTAACCAAAATAAAAAAAAACTGGATATTAAATATTGAGGAGCTCAAGTATAATAAAAAAAACAGTTGAGAAAATAACTTCTAAAATATTCGAGATATTTACAACAGTTGAGAAAATAACGATATCGTAGGGTTAATGGCAACATTTACTACTTTATCCAGAAGCTTCAGATCCAACCAACCAAGCAAAACTGGAAATAACACATTATCCTTATTCCTCAAACATAATATCACGTTAATATTATATTTTTAATTATTATATACAAATTAAATATTTTATTTTTAATTTATTATTTTTAAATTAAATTTCAATATTTTATTTAATATTATTTATTAATACTCTCAAATTTTAAAATTAATTTCTATTAAGTACATAATTAAATATTTATTAGACCTTCTATTTGTGTATAAATCTCAATTAATACTTGGTAAAAAAATAATTTGATACAACTTCCAACAATTTTGCTTTTTTTTTTCAGAGGTGTGAGACTTGGTATTTAAGTTGACGCCAATTTGGATTGGTCTTAATAAAGTAGAAAAGCATATCCCATTTGAAGATACTTTTTATATATACCATTTGACGTTTAGATCAACTGACGTGAAATTATTATAGTTTAATCAGAAATTTTGAATTTGAGTCCTCAATACGCAGCTGCGTTAAAACTCAGTTGAGAGAGTTTTGTCACTCTTGTGGTCCTGCCCAGCTCGAATAAGGATTAATCTGAGATACCCAAAATATCTCGTGATACAAGACAAAAAATACATATAAAGGCAATGTATACTATTTTACGAATAATAAATAGAAAAGTATTTCAAATTTTGTAATAAGAGATATTGAATAAACTACTTTCATATAAAGATTTTGATATTAAATATAAAATAAGGATTAATCTGAAATGTGTAAGAGTATTAAATAATTTTTATTATTAAACAATTTCTATATAAAATAAAATAAAATACGATTTTAATATAAGGATTTTCAACTGGAAAATTAGGTAACTACCTATCTATAATATTGCATTTTGCAGAATACTCACCATTATTTCACTTTATCTACAAATACTCAAATCTCAATTTTAGAAGAGATATTTGTCGGTTCATGAACTCTTATATTAAAACTGCCCACTTATTTAAATATGTAACCACTCACTTTGTTTAATTTTAGTATCAGATAATTGAGGCATTTTTAAAAATTAAAAAATCAAATAAGATATTATCCATATTAAAAACATCATATTGGCATTTTTTACAACTGAATAATTATGAGTGTTATTTTTTAAATTTAAAAACCTTATTGTGGTTGTGAAAATTATAGGGCCATGTAATCATATTTAATGGGTTTAAGGAGTTGTACCAAAGTCAAAAACGAATATCCATTCCATCCAGAAGCTTTGACATCAAAGTTGGTCTGTCACAAGTTGTTAACTTCGTCCACGCGTTCCCCCCCAAACTTCCTAAACCTATCGCATTTAAGTTGACAATGACTTGGATTCACTCATTTCTTTTCTTATTTTCTTCTCTTCTCTTCATACCCCAAAAACAAATACATCTTTTTGTTTAAGCAATTTCTTCTTATTCACAAAAAAAAATTGATTAAATGATGACCAATGACTACAGAAAACGTGTCTATTGAATCAAACACCCCATTTTACTTTGTTTGCCATTTCCACCCACTTGTTTATTAAAAGATGAGATAAGATTATGATTAATCCATTCACGAAAGGCAATGCCCAACTTTATAATTTTAAATTCCAAAGGGTAATTACGAAAATTGTAAACAATTTGTCAAGTTTGGTTCTTTCTTCATGAATTGAAATTAAAAAAACCACTTCCATTCACCACTAATCAACACGCTGGAGTTGTCTATCCATGACTGCTGCAACAGCGTAATCTAATAATTCAATTCAACGTATCCCTCTTTTTTCTCCATTAAAACCAACCCATACGCAACTTCTACCTCCAACCCATAATTTAATACCAGAAATATATATAAAACAAAAAAAACGTATAATATCATAAAAATTAAATTTGTATCATTCTTATTATACCATCATGACAGCAATAAGAGAGAGGCGATGAAATTCATTCGAGAAATTTTGTAATTTTCATATAAGAGTACACCGATTGATTTCAAACACGTCAGCACAAATGGAGGGGTACGATCGGCCCAATCTTGATAAAACATGATTTTTTTTCTTACAGTAACCGGTGTTGAGACAGAACAGAAGGTGTTCTGTTCGACACAGGCACGCATGATTAAGATGAATGAAATCGGGGGGTCGACATCAAATCTTGTGAAGCTTCTCGGCGATAACAAGTGGGTTCGCTCTCGCAATTTCCTCTCTCCCAATTTTCTTAAAATCGAAACCACAGTTATGTTTCTCCGGATACCTGTGGACCCCACAAAACATGGTCCCACACCTGCACCTAAACCCCGTCAACCCCACCCGCTTTTTACATACCAAACACCGGTTCGGTTTTCTACTCTCCTCGACCGGACTCTCCGTTAAATCGCTCCGTACTTCCGGCAAAGTCAACGCCGGGATTTGAGAATTCTTGAGTTCCACCGTCGCCTTTTGGGGAGGAGATACGGTGGCTGAGGAAGAGGAGGATGAGGAGAGGAAGCTTTGTTGTTGTTGGTCTCTGTAACATTTGGAGCAGAGATTCATCGTGGCGGAACTACCGAAAAACCCACAATTGTTGACGCAGAGACGGTGGCCTTCAGGGTGTTCACACCTTTGTTCTTCAGCCATGGGAAGAAACCTTCAGAGTAGATATTTCTGATGAGAGAGAAACGAAAAATGAAGCGGAAAATTAAGGGAAGAGGGGAAGGGAGAGGTATATATATTAGAGAGGGGAGGAATAATAAATGAGATTAAGAAGTTAATTACTTAATAACGATGAGGTTGATTTAATTTAAAAAAAGGGGAAGCAGAAAAAAGGGGGAACAGCGGCGAAAATGGACAAAACAAACAAACCATAATAATCTGTAATTATTGGTTTTAGTTTTATAGAAAATAAAAAATAATTATAGTATCAGTAACGAAACGACAGGCTGGATGGGTGTGTGAAAGGAAGGCGGCCACGGAGTTAGAGAGAAATGGGGTGGGGGGTAAGGATGGGGAAGACACGTGGAAAATGCGACGTCGTTTAAGAGGGGGGATTAGGTGGAGGTGGGTAATTGGGGGGAGTTGATGGTTTTATGCTTAGCTGTAACGCAAATTAAGGATGGAAAGGGGAGGAAGACGTCAAGTTTAGTGTACCGGAGGAAATTAAACATGTGGATTTATAGATAAGGTCGGTAATCCGGTGAAATACAATACATTTTTTTTGTTGAACCACAAGGTATTTAAGCATCTTAGACTAATCTTTGTTCGAGTCGGACAGATCATAAAGTCGACAAAACTCCCTCAGCTAATTTTTAACGTTATTACATACCCAGAATTCGAACTCAAGATATATGATTAAACTTGAATAATTCTACACTAATTGATCTAAGACCTTAATCATCGATAGAAGTGTATTTTATTAAACAGTTGTACTTCCTCGTCAATTTTTAGCAAGGGAAGAATCTTTCGGTCTTTCCATTTTAATAAGTTAATTGTTTTGTTTCTCTATCTTTAAAAAAAAAATTGAGAGCCGTTTTTTTGAATTCGAAAGATAAAAATTGTTATTAATTTGATAAAAGTAAAATAATTTTTAAATAATAAATAATATATATATATATATATATAATTTAAAACAATATATTTTAAAATATTGTTTATCAAAATTTAGAAATTATACTGCTTGTGGAGTCATTATAACAATAGGTGAACTTGTACAAATAGGGGTGTCCCATATTCAATCGAGTGGAGCGAAACCGAATAAAAAAAATAGGTTTAGATCGGTATTTGTATATTTGGATTGATTTGGTTCAATTTTTTAAAAAAATTTAGATTCGGTCGGTTGATAAAATAAAAAACGACCTAACAAATGAAATTTATTATAAATCAAAATTTTATTATATATTTAATACTCTTAATATTAAGAAAGATATCTACAGTGAAAACAACAACTAATAAATAGAGAAATTGTTATAACTAATAACATAGTATTTAAAAAATATTAGATTAAATAATATTAATTACAATAAAAGAAATTACTAATGCGTAGAAAAATTCGATTAATTGATCGAAATGAACTAAAAAATTCTATTCATTTAGATTATATACTTTTTGGTTCGATTTTTTTTCAAAAAGTTCGGCTTTAGATTTTTTTTTTTAATTTAATGACCAAAACTGAATGAAACAACTAATTGAACACTCTTATGTACGAAGAACCAAAAACATAAACGGATATCTCTATCAAAGTTACAATCAAGATTTACATTGTGACCATCAAACTCGTAGATCAATTGGCGTGAGTTGTTTTAGCTTAATCAGAGATCTTGAGTTCGAGTCATGAGTACACAGCTGCGTTAAAATTTAGTTGGAAGAGCTTTGCTGCCCTTGTGGTCCTGTCCGGCTCGAACGAAGATTAGTCTAGTGTGCCTAGATACCTCGTGGTTCAGACAAAAAAAATTTACATCGTCGTATTCAGTAGTTTTACCAGACACGAAACGTTTCAACAAAAAAAACTGTACGACTGCTTCCCAAAAAAAGCTTAAGCTGAAAAATCACCATCGTAGGAAGAGATATTTTCCATTTTATTTTCTTCCTTCAACTTGCTCATAACCCCACCGATAATTTCATAATCATAGCATTATAATATTATAAACGCCCAATTATTAAAGCAATTGAGGAAAACTAAAGATCTACCAGGCCAACATTTGGTCCACTTGATTTCCAGAATATCGCGTATGTGTCCTCACAATAAAAAATAATCTGCAAAAAGGAGAAAATTCCAATATAAATTTGCCATCTTAGTCGATATTTCTTCAAGGAAAATGACTGATTATGACATGATTCTGATCTTATTGCGGCCCAATTATGTGAAGAAGTCTCTAATGTTATGGGTGACAGGCTGCTGCATGTTCACCTGTTCAAAGGAAAGGTCAAGTGGGCTAGGTCATGACATGACATGATCGAGTTCTGCTGCGTGTAAAGTCCACTTGATCGAGTCAGCAAGTCGATTTTTGCGCCATGGATTAGACGCACTGCGACAGAACTTGTTCCTCCATTTTGCCTGATTCAACGAACCCCATTTTGGTGCGATGCCGTCTACAGTTGGAACAATCAATTTGTTCGGTTGAGGTTGAATGCAAACACGAACTGATTACTGATTTGATCCAATAAATAAATTGATTAATAAATTATATGTTTCATATAAAAACAAATTTCTTGCCAAATCATGTAGTTTTACGTTGTAAAAAAATTTCTAGGATTACTGTTGGGTGAGGATTGCAACTTCTCCAGCAAAAAAAAATAAAGAATGTTAGCTGGAGATCTACAATGGACTGAAATGTTAGCTGATTATAAGTGGTAGGTAGTTAAATCTGCAAACTACCACTTTTCAACCTCTAATGACATCAAGATTGAATCTTTAGCTTAACTTAGTAAAATATTCAACATGAATTGGCCTTATATGAACACTTCAAGGTGGAGAAACCATGCCAATCTGAGGACCCTTTACTTGTTTCTCTTGGGTCAACTGGTTTCTTTCACACTTGCACTTTCCAGCTTCACTTCCTCACTTGTTGCTGACCTTGGTAACATTTGGAACAACCCAACTTGTGAATTCTTAAACTGAAGTGAGTTTGATTATGTATTATGTATCATGTAACTCATGCTTGTTTATAAATGCTTGCTTTTGCAGGTGTTGATGCGCCTATTACTCAGGGAACATTCAATTACCTTGCTTTAGCTGTGGTTTATGGGAGTATTTTTCTCTCCAAGGGCCAAAAGCTTCAGGCAAGTTGTATATTTCTTTCTGTGAAATTTTATAGTTAGTTCTTTATGGGTAAGAATGAAATGAAAAGTTGCGTGAGATTAGGAATGTGATTTGTACAATACATTGGATCTGCAGATTCCTTGGTACTGGTACCTCTTGCTAGGATTTGTCGATGTTCAAGGCAATTATCTTGGTGAGTGTAACCAGTTGTTCTTAGTATCAGACTTGGAAATGTTCATATAAATCTGTACAATCTGTTCTTTAATATATCAATTTGAGATTCTATTGAATCGAGGTAGAGTTGTATTTCCTGCAATCATGGATGTCTAAATATGTTTATGCAGTTAACAAAGCATACCAGTACTCATCCATTACTAGTGTCACATTGCTGGATTGCTGGACAGTAGCATGGGCTATAGTTATGACATGGTTTTTCCTAGGCACAAGATACTCTATATGGCAGTTGTTTGGTGCTGCCATTTGTGTGACCGGACTTGGTCTTGTGCTCCTGTCAGATGCCGGGATTGGCGGTGGAGGTAACGCCTTCTTTGTCATCTTCCAACTACCTACATTACCTTATTCAGAGTATGGCATAATCTATGATATAAATTGTGTATATATGAGAATAATTGCTAAAATAATGTTTTTAGGCGGGTCAAGACCTCTTCTTGGTGATGTGCTTGTTATTGCTGGCACAGTTTTCTTTGCCATGAGCAATGTTGGTGAGGTTAGCAGTACTTTCCAGTTCTATCAAGTGAAACATGAATCTGTGTAAATAAGTTTGCAACCTCAAAACATAAGTTCTGTACCTGTGAATTCGTTTTTACCATTAGTATTATGTACTTTGATAGATCTGTTCCACCTCTGATGTTTCTGTCAAATAGGAATTTTGTGTTAAAAAGATCGGCCGTATCGAAGTGGTGACCATGCTTGGCCTTTTTGGCTTCCTGGTGAGCCTAGTCCAACTGTATCCTTACAGGGATTAACAATTTTAGTTGTCTTAAAGGTTTCGACATAGCTGTTTCTTTGTTGAGTTTTAATGTCTTGAAAAAGATAATTTTGCTTCATTTCCATGACTATTTTAGATCAATACTGGAGCTAAAGAGTCTGGAATCAGTCAACTGGTCTACAGATAAAGTAAGTTCTTCAATCTGACACAAAAGATTCAGACACATTGCATTGATGATTTTTTGTTTTCTCAATTCTATTTGTTTTGCTTTCAGATATTAGCCATTGCTGGCTACACTTGTGCACTCTTTTGTTTCTACAACATCTCTCCCTTTGTTCTCAAGGTATTTCTCTTCTCCCTCATTTGTTAGCTGCATTTGTTCTTGTTAGAAATTCCTGAGTTTAATTGAGTGAGAGAGTTGAATGTTCTCATTTATACAGCTGGGTGGAGCCACAATGTTCAATCTGTCGATCCTCACATCAGACATGTGGGCTGTTCTTGTTCGCATTTTTTTCTACAAGCAGGAGGTACCAAAGAGAAAATACATTTAAACATGATTCGAGTTTATATATTCTAGACTAGTACTGACAAGATATATATTGAAATTTGCAGGTTGATTGGTTATACTTCCTTTCTTTTGCAGTGGTAGTTATCGGGCTAATCATTTATTCAACGACGTAAGTTCTTATCGTAGTTCTGATGGTGCTATTTGGATATATATATGCTTAGTTTTGCATCTTTTGTGTGCAAATTTCTCCCTCATTTTGGAAATGAAGGATGAGTAAAATGTTTCATACGGATCATCTCACTGTCTTCTTTAACAGAGGAAAAGACGACACATTTCCAACGCAGAACATAGAGGACGGACTTCCCAACGAACAATACCGAATTCTGGAGAATGAAAATGAAAATGCAGCAAGTAGAACTGAGTCGTCAGATTGATGACAGATAAACCAACAAATTGTGTTGCTCAATCGAGATATTCGAGGAACTAGCATTGGTAAATCTTTTTGACACCTCGTACTCGTTTCAGTTTTTGACCAGGATTTGATTGCTTTTGTTTGCAGGAAGTAACCATGCAGAAATCAGATTCATCTTTGACTCGCCAATAAGAAACACGGGAATGAAGATACTGATAGCAGAACCTCGTAGTAGTCTACTAGTAGAGTAGATGTTGAGGAATAAAAATACAAATTGTCTGGAACCTCTGACAATTTCGATGAATCCTCTTATGTATAAACCGTGGTTGGTTACAGAAACTGAAGTAATTTTTATTTACGGCAAGGCCGAAGGGGCTTGTTATCATCTTTTCCATATATATATATATCAGGTTATGTGCTTTCATACTAACTATAAAAACCGCAGCTATGAGTGCTCCCATCTTGTTTCAGTTTCGCCACCTCTCTTCATCTTCATCCCAATAATCAACACAAACTTACACACACGCAAAGTTCTATTTATGTATATATAGCTCTGTGTGGGTCTGAGCGTGTTTATCAATAAAACTCAAATTTGATTTTTCGTACAAAAATGGTGGGAATGGAAACGATTGAAGGCCAAGACGACACCGTTTTCACCAAACCTCAAAAGTGAGTTATTGACACGGACCCTGGCATCGGTTAGACTCCATTTCACTCTCTTCCTTTAACAGTCGTGTGCAATTTAATTAAGCGTCGGATTATAATGTGACTAAACAGATGATAATCATGGCATTCAATCTCCGGAGGTGGAAGTTGGTTGACCACTATATTTGGTAATTTTAGCACCAATGCAACTCGCAATGCTTTAATTTTGGTATTTGTTATTTTCAATCAAGTGAATTTGGTTTTGTTTTCATAAAAATAATATAATTGAGCTACTTCATCGTCAATTCTTGTGCAAAAGGATAGTGTGAGATCGCAGGGCGTCCTAATCTTCCCGTCGCTCAAGGATCCCAGAGCCTCTCAAGGTTTACTCTTTCTCCATTTCATATTCATTTGTTGGTTGCATTTCATTTTGGTTTGTTTTTATCGAATAAAACCACTACAATGTTGCTAATTGAAATATATTTAGCTATGTTTCAATGGATTTACTTCATTTGTGTTTTGAATATCTCGCGTTTTACTTGTGTAAATTCTCTAACATATTGCATATTGAACAATGTTTAGCTCATTATCTTTCGCTTGTTAATCTTGTCCCATGGCTATCCAATTTATGAAAACAAGCATTTCAATTTTTTCGTTGATGTAATTCTGCAACTTTCTTACTGTTTTGAATATCTCATGATGATTCTCTTTCTTTATCGGAAAAGGGAGGGATTCCTCGTGTTGCCGACTTTGTTCATGGAGCTAACGGACTGGGGAACATACCACTGCCTCCTGTAAAAGCAAAGAAATCTGACGAGTCTGCTTCAGAATTTTTAGTTGACAAGGTCAACGAGTATCCCGGTGAAGTGTCTGTACTTGCACTTGGGCCAATGTTGCTATGGTATGCAGTAATCTGCCTCTGGTTTTCTAGGGATAATTCAAATATATCACTCTGATTATGTAAATCCTGCAGCAGAAGCAAATGTGAGTGATATGTGCTATAATTCCTTTAAAATTGCTACTTGAATTAGATACATTCTCTGTCTTGATCGCCGGATCAAAATCCTTGCTACCATGGATTTTTTTTGTTCCTAAAATATCATGATAGTATTGAGTTGTTCGTGAATTTTTTCATATGATTTATCATATAGATTTGCATCATATGTTTCTATAATAACATTAAGCCCTAATTCCTATTAGAAAATTGACTAATACTTCAACTCAAGTTGCTATATTTATGTATAGAGAATGTGGCATATCACAATTAAGTTCTTATTAAATAATCTTAATTGATGCTTGTAGACTTATCGAGACCCAGAAGCCGCAGATGTGGCGTTTACCTCTGGTGCTGACGTTGTTGTTGTGGGGATAAATATTACAACCCAATTTAAATTAATACGTAAAATTGTGCATACGGAATAAATTCAGAATATCGTTTTTCTGTGACTGCTTTTTCCAGTGCAAAATCAGTTCGATATGTGTAAATGAAAATTTCCGGTTGCAGATAGTGATCTTCTTGAATTGAGGCAATCAAAAGGGAAACATGAGCAAATATTATGCGATATGTGCAAATTTTACAGAGACTGGCATGTGGCTTCTCATGGTGTTTATGGTACTTTCCTCACTCGTGTTTTTCATATAATCTGCATTATTGTTGGCATCTGGCTGAAATGTCATTGGGTTGAGAAGTTAACTGCCTGATATGTCACTCCAGGGATCTTTATTCATGACCCTGTTAGTTTCATGGCACTAGTTCGTCCTGAATTTTCCACATACAGAAAGGGGGTTGTGAGGGCTGAGACACAGGGCGTCTGCATACGACATACATTGGTGGACCAAGGCCTCAAAAAGTTAGCTAAAACTACTTTGCTCTTCCGAGCATTTAGACTGATTGTGCCTTTTTGGTTTATGATTAACTGTGACTGTATATAGATGGAATTCAATGAACCCTTGGACCGGATACTCCATTTCAGTCGCTTGGACAGTTAATGTAGAGGAAGTACTGAATTGTGTCAAAAAGCTCTTGTTGAAGCCATGAAAGCTTTTGGTTCTAGTTTGGAACAATGTCTGAGACCGAAGATAAAGGTCAGATTTTCTCCCATTTTGCACTAAAGCCCTCCTTTATATCATTTTCCTTTTCATTCTAGTACAGACCATGTTGTCAGGCCACGGATCGTGTCAGTGGTATACATGCTATCAAAATTTGTGTGAATTGAATGACGTTCTCTTAGAGAGTTTAATTAGTTAGAGTTATTCAATTCAGTCTGCTTTAATTCTGTTTTGTTGTGATTTCATCTAAAAGCTGTACAAAATTATTAAACATCAAATATTTCTAACATTAAATATATGCGATAAAGGTTTATCACTTGCATTAAGCTTATTCCATCCCACTTCAGTTAGTCTCAAGGCTCAATCACCAAACTTTTCAAGCAACCCTTTGTTGTCATAACCATTATACTAAACTTTGATAACAATAGTTGGTTTAATTTGACCTAAGGTTCGTTTTGGTTTAGGCCAGTCAACATCAAGTTCCACTGGATTTTCAATGTGTAACTTCAACAGTTAGGTGACTTAACCGGGTGCAAAGGGCATGTATTTCGTTTTCTAACATAAAAGAAGCATGGACTATGAGCAACTACTGAAAAAATAAGTGACTAAACTACCAAAAATATAAGGTGAACTATCTAGGAAACATTGAAGATGATGAAAGAAAAAGAACCAAAACCATTAAACAAAAGCAGTTAAACCAACTCTTAATATCCAAAACTCTTTTGAATTCCCTTCCCTCTAACACCACACACCTAACACACTTGATGCAACCCTTTCAACTCCCTTAACATCACCACCCACTTCAACTACTTGTAGAAACTTACACTTCCTTTTCCTCCTTTTGACGCACACCACCACTCTATATATATACACCTGTACATTGCACTGATTGATTCACAAACAAACATCACTTCAAGAATTACTATAATGAGTCTTGTTTCTTCAACAACATTGCTTGCAGAGAAGGTTTCTTGGTACTGTGCTTTGCTTGCTGCAGTGCTTTTGGTGATGAGATGCTGTGAAGTGAGTGATCATAGTGAGTTGAAGAGCACGTTGGTGGGTGATGTTGGCGGGAGAAATGGTTTGAAGGCTAATTGTGATGAGATTTATGTGGTGAAAGAAGGAGAGACTTTGCATACAATTAGTGATAAATGTGGAGATCCTTTTATTGTTGAGAGAAACCCTCATATTCATGATCCTGATGATGTGTTCCCTGGCCTTGTTATTAAGATTACTCCTTCTGGTTTCAATGGTGGAGTATCTGCTTCATGGTAATAACTGTATTGTTCCATTAAACATAGTTAGTCAAATAATTTCGTTTTCTCCCCAACCATTCTGTTTTACGCTGTGT
>CANYCX015534895.1:0-16493 GCA_948193385.1 Breynia disticha f. nivosa | reverse complement strand
AGGATAGCACACAGCAATCACGAACCACATAGGTTCTATATCCATACAGGATATCCATACTATAGCATTTTAATCATATAAATGCAAATGTATGCAGTGTCGATGCTAATGCAAATCCACACAGGATGCCCCAAGTTATTGTCCACCATAGAACACAACAGTGGAATTCCTCTATCGCAGACAACAGAGGAGTAGCTCATAGCCTGAGCACACAACTTTGAACATATAGCTCATAAATACAGACATCACACAGCATGTCCAGGACAACACATAATAAGTCCTTATCCACACAGGATAATCCACAAAGGATATCGTGTCAAATAGATGTTTATGCAACACATGAATGTACGAATGACATATGTATCATTACATAGCATAAAGCATAACTCTCACAGAGTATACAACATAATCACACAGATTTATGCTTACAATTCATATACACACACAACATCACTCACACAGAGTACATGTTGTAATCACAGAGAAAACACATAGCATAACTATCAACAACATATCAACCACATGTCCAACTTATATCAATATAAAGCAATCACATGCTTTTCAATAATCAACTTAAAGTCACCTATATTTCAACTAAGGCATATAGCCTAAAAAGCATACTATCACATTCAATCACAAGGTTTCGTAATTCATTTACATCCTTACTTGTATGAAATAATCATACGAATGTAAATAGTATGCATAAGAACATTTACACGTAAGCATAAGACACATACCTCGAAGTACGTGTAAAGTCGGAATATCGACACCGACTCAATCTCTACCCAATCGTCATACAAATCCTCCTGTATGAAATTAATCACATATATGTTGTTAACTATCCATATTGATTTTGATTCTAAGTATAGAATAATCAAATACAATTCTACACCTTAATCCATACATTCCAGCAACTCTCCCATCATGAATCAATCAATATACCATTATAACTTCATTTCTTAATCATGATTTAAATGTATTAAACCATGTATATGAAGTTAATCAAATCCATTTCATCATCTATTCCATTCCTAACCATCAAACTATAGAATCTCAGAATCATAAACCTCAATATATACATATATACGCTTAGAAAACTTACCGATTTTCGGCTATCTTACGAATCCTTGACTTAGAACCACGATTGATTCAATAAATTGAATTTGTTTCGTGTTAAAATCTCTAGTTTTCACCTTCTCTCACTCTTGTCTCATCTCTCTCTGACTATCTCTTCCCTGGACCCTTAGAAATGTTTTTTGAATGTTGTTACCGTTCAATCGATGAAACTTATTTATTTTTTTTCCTAAATTCAGCCTAGTACGCGTGGTCGTACCAACTGCGCATACTTCACTACCCAGTGCGCGTACTTCACTGCCCAGAATGTGTTCTTGGCTGATTTTTAGTTTTTTCATTTTTCTTGGTTATTTCATATAACCCTTATATCAACCTGCAATCAACCTTCATATACCTAGATTTAATCATTTATTTTTCATCATTTCAATAAGAAAAATCTTATTTTCATTTATCATTTCCATAAAATAAATTCCAGGATGTCACAAGAGGGGTACATAGTTGTGTACTCATGACATATATTTGCCATATGTAGAGGTTACTGTGGGAATAATAGGTTGTGGCCACCAGCTGGTGCAATAATATTGGTAAGCTTATTATTGATCGCACAACCTGACACATGACCCATGTTAATATCGATGTTGATCCATCATAACCCTAATTAACATATCATGATTCGAAACAATCGTATGAACATATTTAATATTCTTATGAATAATATTTATACAAATAACACACACTCTCACATATGTTATGTGTGAAATAATCTACATATATAAGAAACTATAAGATGTCAAAGGTGAGAGGGTGAAGTCTTTCGAAGCATACAAGTATTTGACCTATATTAAATATTCTATATCAAATGAATTCATGATATTTACTTTTCTTTTGATTTTTTCTATTGCTTTTCAACCAAAATCAGCTATAACAATTTGATTTTTATCCATTTTATTCTACATTTTATATATTTTATACTCCCCTATGTATAAAAATATTCTTCTAGCCTGACAATTGAATCAGCCTAAAAAATCCATTTCCACGCATACCAAGTTTTATTTTTAGTTTTGTCCTATTATTTGTCCTATTTTTCTAGAAAGTTAATAAATCATAATAAAAAATATTTTTGATTCTTTGAAATATTTTTCTAATTTAATAGAAACATTAAGATTCATTAAATAGTTGGAATTTTTTTTTGAATTCTTTTGGTATAGTTTATAAAAAATCATACAACCTACTGCATTTTAACAGTCAACCTTCTTATCTGTTTTGTGCCCTACTTTACCATTTTGTTGATTTCTCACAAATTACTATAGATTTTTAGTTGATTCAAATGCCAAAACTTAACCAAATTCTTATATTTTATTACCATATATATTAGGAATTCGGTAATTTGACACCAGAATTTCACTTCATTTTTTAAATATATTTAATAATTTTTTTTTGCAAAAATAGAAACCTCAATTGATCCTTGGATGTCCAAGTTTTCAAAACCATGTTTCCATTTCATATTGCACAAGTACTATGAGTAAACCTGGAAAGGGGCGCACAATTCAAGCAAAACATCATTTTGTAGAAAACAAGTGGCAATGTTAGTTTAGTGGCAATGTTAGTTTACAAAACTCTAACAATGTATGACCTACATGTGTTATCAAATACATGCAAATCAAGTTGTGATGCTGCAAAAGTTTTTTAGAAGCCGTCGACCTAATAGCCACTTCCACACTTCAAAGCCGCCAGCTCTCTATAAAAAAATATCCTATTAATTCCCTAAATACATCACAAATGATAACATTTTATGAGTATTAAACTCAACAAGTTCACCTATGAATACATTTACCTAGTTATGTAGTGTATGAGTATTTGTTTCTTTAAGCTTAAGTGTATTATGAAACAATAAATATCTTACGTTTAGCTTACTTTATCATTTTCCTTTGTTCATAATAATTTATCCTTAATTATTCAAGCCAACACAGGCTGTGTTAGGGGACACAACAACCGTTTTGAACTGCTAAGGTTATAGTGTTGCAACAGGGGCCCGTGCGGATCAGCACGAGGGTTGTGCTAGTGTACTAGAAGTTACAATGTTTCAACACGAGCCTCTGTAAGTCAACACAGGGACCGTGCAAGCACTTCGGAGTTCCAATGGCTTGGGACAATGTCATGTTGAACAACATGGGTGTCGTGTTAACCGGCTACCGCTTCCCTATGCAACCATTTTTTGTTCTTTTGTACCAAAATTCTTGCACCAATATGACTTAAAATACCACATAGGAATTACCATTATATTCAAGCAACTCAAACTCCCACACCTCGTTATTAAAACACATTGAACATATTTATGCATGTTTATCACCACAAGTCATATTTTCATAGATGTTAGATGGGCTACTCCCCTTTTCACATTATTGTGGACATCTTGCAATGTAATAGGGCCAATCTCCCTTTTTGTCTTTAGAGAGCTCTTACTCTCATTTGGGCCAATCCCTATTTTTTAGGAACATTATTCCTAAATGGGCTAATCTCTCTTTCTTTTCATCCTCACCGCATTCCACAAAACGAGCATGAAATGCAAATGAAAAGGAAACTCATCTAAAGTAAAATGCAAATCATCAATCATATAGTTCACAAATATATTCTCAGATTCATCCATGCATCTCAACTCATATCTCAATTCATGCAAATCAACATATTTCACATATTCATTCACAAATCTAAACTCATATATCATTTTACACAATAAATCATAATTCACATTTTCATTCATAAATCTCAACTCATATATCATTTTTTACAAATCAATCATAATTCACATATTCATTCACAAATCTCAACTCATATAACATTTCACAAAAATCAATCATAATTCACATACCCATCCCACATATCACCTAATATGATTCTCCATATCAACTCATCCACAACACCCAAACATTATCAATCTCCACACAATAATTTTTAATAATCTATTTAACTAATCATTTAGCCAAATAACATTAACCATAGAAATACAAGACATATCAAAGTAAGTGTAAATTCAGTATAATTACCTTGTGATCCACGAAGTTGTGTGCTCGGCACTGAACTGTAGTTTCAATCCCAGATCTCATTTCCTACACAATCCATTTAATTTGAAAATTAATAATTAACTCTTCTTAACCAATTTAACCAAATATTCTAAACCCCCCAATTTCACTTGACTCTCTCATGCACATTCCCTCTCAATTCTCCTCATCTTTTCCTTACACAAACACTAAAACTTATTCCCCTACAAAGCCCATATCATTTCCATATTTAACACTCTTCCTACATCTCTCTTTCTCTCTCTCTAGTACCCTAAATTTTCTCCATTTCTACAAATCCCTCCTTTTTGTTACCCTCTTACAACCTCTTATAAGTGAAATCATTCTTATCTTCAACATCTACACTAAAATTGATTCACAATCCTAACCTTAATTGTCACACATAAACCTACAAAGTTTAGAGTTCACACATGAATTTAGTAAGCATAAGAATACTTACCTCGAATATAAGCAAAATTGGCAATCTAAACACTGACTCAAAATCCTCTCGCTCATCGTATAGATTCTCCTGTATGTAATTAATCATATAAAATTCATTAAATATCAACATTCACATTGATTCTATACTTAGAATCATCAAAACATCATTTAAAAGCTTAATTCATCCATTTCCAACAACTTCCTTCATGACCTAATCTTCCTTCATGACCTAATCTTCCTTAAATCCATTCTTACCATGATTTATACCTTATAAATCATATACAAAGAATCATTCAAGTCTTTAACACATAATCTCAAAATCCCAGAATCAATTTCAGTTCAAACACCTTCATATGTTATTATAAACCAACTATCAACCTTACCTTTCTTGACTTAGGTTTGATTCTTGCAAGATTAATGCTTCTTCTTGTCAAATTAATCCTTCACACAAGAATAATGTTTTCTCAGCTTCCCTCTGGTATTTTTCTGCAGTTTCAAATGATAGGTTCTTGAATGTTTGAGGAAAACATTCGACTTATATTTTTTCCCCAGAATCAGCAATCCACGCGTGGTGGAGAGTGAACTACGCATGGTCGTAGCGACTGCGCGTAGTTTTCTCCCACTGTACGTACTTTTGCTGGTTTTCAGTATTTCTCCGTTTTCCTTGGTTATTTTGTATAATCCTTATATCAACCTTCAATCAATCTTAATATACCTAAGTATAAGCATTTATTTTTCATCATTTTAATACAAAAAATTCCAGGATGTTACATAACTTCTCTTTTTAACTGAATAGAATTACTCCTTGCCTTAGTTATTCTCTCATAAATTCATTATCACCTACCTTATACACCACCTCTCGATGTTGCCAATCAAGTAGCTTTTCTTCCTGTCTTGAGCGACTTGCATACATCTTTTAACTATATTAACTTTCTTTAAGGTCTATTAAATAAACTCAGGTCCCTAAATCTATTGTAACCCCTCAACATATCAGTAGATTGGGCTACAACGCTGCCTCCATAAAGTGCCTCAATAGGCATCATCCCAATAATAGATTAGAAGCTACTATTATAAGAAAAGTCGATCAATGGAAAGAGGTTATCCCAGTTGCCCTAAAGTCTAAAACACATGGCCTCATCATATCCTCCACTGTTTGAATAATCCTCTCCGACTGCCTATCAGTCTGTGGGTGAAAAGTAGTACTAAACTGTAACCTTATGCCTATGGCCTCCTATAGGGTCCTCTAAAATCGTGAGGTAAACTGTAGGTCTCGATCTGATACAATCAACATGGGAATCCCATATAGCCTCACTATCTCAGCTATGTACAACTTCACTAATTTATCTAGAGAGTCATCTTTTGTAACCGCTAGGAAATGCACAGACTTGGTCAATCTATCCACCATTATCCATACTAAATCATTATTATGGAACGTCCTTGTAAGCCCATAATAAAATACATCGGGATATTTCCCTATTTCCACTCTGGAATTTCTAAGGATCTTAATTTCCTTGTAGGTGTTTAATGCTCAGCATTGGCTTGTTGCCATGGTAGGCATTGAACTACACACTCAACCACCTTCCTCTTCATATTCACCTACCAGTACATATCCCAAAAATGCCAATACATTTCGTCCTTCTAGGGTTCGCTGCATATGGGAAGGAATGTGCTTTGACTAATATAGCCTTCTTAATCTTTGGAATTTTAGGGACGCAAAGTCATCCCCTATAGTATAAGACTATGTCATCGTTCAAATTAACTTCCATCTTCATGTCCCCTTCTCTGCTTTTTTCTTAATATTCATCAAGTCCTCATCTTCTTTTTGCCTCTCCAGCATAATGTCTCTCATATGCAAATTTATTTGCATGTTAGACAACATCTCCCCTCATTTTCATACAACAGTACCCTCAATTTCTTTAGTTCAAACAATGATTGTACCTTATATACCATGGAACCATCTCTCTTGCTCTTTTCTACGTATGGCATCTGCTACCACATTTGCCTTTCTAAGATAATAATCGATAGTGTAGTCATAATCCTTTAGTAATTCTATCCACCTCTACCGACCCAAGTTCAATTCCTATTGTGTGGAATGTAGTACAAACTCTTATGATCAGTAAGAACCTGAAAAATTTTCCCATACAAATAGTGTCTCCACACTTTCAAGGCATTATTGATGGCCACTGATCGGTTCTAGCAAGTGCATTAGATCGGTGTAGTTTTACCACGGAAGTATGCCTCCCGGGATTGAATCTCACAAGGAATGTAGTATTTAAATTGATTCGATGCTAATAAGAAAATAAATCAAAGCAATTAACATGACAAATTTTGATGTTGGAGAATTGACCTAAGATCTAAATGCGTAAATAAAATAGGAACTAGAAACAATAATTAAAAGCGTCGCATTTTCCTAGACATCAATAGACCTACACTTGATTACTTAATTGGATTAAGGTTAATGATTGTGTTCTCACGCTATTATCAATTAAGAGTCCCTTTCGGGATGCTCAAAATTGCATCCTTAAACCTAGATAATGTTCTACTTTCGTGATACATTAAACTAGGAAAGGCCATTGATCACATCGGCATTTCATCGAACACATTAGCGTAAATTGTTATATTTTTATCCAATTGAGCGCATAAAACTATTTGATTAGCTTTCTTATCCCTAGGCTTTCGCAACTCTGGGATAAGATTACTAAAATTGAATGATACACAAATTGCAATTGAATGTCCTAAGCTAGCAGTCGATTAATTGAGATCTAATGCAATACAATCCTAGCCTGTCACTACTATGGTTGTTTACACGATTTAACCAATTACATTCTTCTTTCTACCATAATGTAACATGTACATTTCAACAAATCCATAACAATAGGTGGACCTTATCATTCATACATTAAAACAATCAAATAGACATTCATTCTAGCAAAAATATATCATTAAACATAAACCTCAAAATCCAACAAACAAACCAAGTATCTAGTCTATTTACATCTTAGGAAAACCCAACCAAATGTTTAGCCTAGCATGGCTAAAAATAGAAACATAGAAAAGGAAAATAAAGAAGACATAACCATAAAGAAAGAAGGAAAAGAAAATCCTTGAATGCTCTCCTTTTCTCCTCCCCAAATGCCCAAGAAAAAGTTAAATTCCCCTAAACTCTAACAGAGCCCCTTCTTATATGCCTCACTTTTTGCCCCTGTAAAATGTCTGAAATGCCTTGAATTAAACCACCAAATTAAAGGAATTTTTTGGACCATTTTAAGTGAGTCACATTTGGGACATTTCAGCCCCAAAACGTCACTCAAGGGTGTCACTTCCGTGAGACCCATTTTGCCTTGATTTTGAGGCAAAATTGGGAATCACGTTTGCAAACTTTCAAGTCCTATTCGTGGTTATGGTGAGTCACGAACGTGACTCACCTTCTTTACATGTTTTGCTTCATCAGATGAGAGTCACGACTGCCCAAAATCAGCCTCCAAGTCGTGGTGCACAAGTAGTCACGAACGTGACTCTATTCCATGCCAAAAGCTTGCTCAAAATGTGTCACGTTTGAGCTAATTTTCATGCCCAATTTGTGATGCCAATTAACAACGTTCATGGTGCCACTTCTGTCCAACTTAAAGCTGCCAAGATGAGAGTCACATTTACCAAAATAAAATTCCTAAATGTGATCCAAAGTTAGTCACGAACGTGACATGTTTTTCTCCATTTTATTGCCGAATTCAAGTCACGTTTCAAGCCAAATTAAACCCCATTCGTGATGGAGGATAGTCACGTTTGTGACTTCCAATCTGACCTCATTTTAGCCCCAAAAATATGTGTCATGAATGCTCAATTAAGCCTCCTAATCGTGACCTAATTAGAGTCACATTCTTGACACAAAATAAGCTCCATTTTGCTAACTTGAATGCATCACGTTTGCACCAATTTTCATCCCATTTGTGGCACAAGGGATTCACGAATATGACTCACATTCTGGACATGATTTTTTACCATAAATTGAGAGTCACGAATGCCATTTAATTCCCTCAATTCTTGGTGCCCCTATAGTTATGTTCGTGACACTTTTGCTAGCTAGGTTCCATCCATCTTGAAGTTACCTTTGCATCAATTCTAGGCTCCATTTTATGGCTAGCAATGGAATGATTGTAATGCCCTAGAAAAATGACCATTTTCTTGTTAGAAAGATGTTTATTTAAGTTGGAATAATGTTTAATATAAGTTATAAATATTTATACATAAGGATATATATGTCGAGGATCGAAAGAGAGTCTGAAACGAAAAATAGAGCTGGAAAATAAAGAATAACATATGTTATTTATCCACTTAACATACGTTATTCCTGTAAGTTGAATAATGTAGAATTCCATTTTTAGTAACGTACGTTAATTGTAAAAGAAACCTATGTTATCGGGGTCTGAACATGTCATTAAAAGGGCAAAACACACCTCATTTCGGGGAAAAGCATTCCTAAACCTCTTAAACATTCTCCCAACCTTCAAAACACATTCCTAAGCCTTCCTAAACACTGAACCAATCTACCAACTCAAGGATTTTAGCAAGGAAACAACACATCGATCCATCCATCTGATTATTCCTCTTGGCTAGGGTTTTGAGCAAAGATAAATTCCTTAAGCCTAGGCTGAAATGTGTTTGGAATGGGATGAAATTGGTACGGTTTTGTTGAGATTTGTTAGTAGTTACTAAATGTACAAACATTTAACCTAAAATCAAAATATTTTGGGAAATTTAAGGATTTAGGGTTTGTGGAAACATTTGGGGATTTTGAGAAATTGGTTAGATAAATGAGAAACTAAGTATAAAATGTTGTATATAATATGAAATGTGTTACATTTTGTATAGGAGGCAATAAACGGAACCCGAATCGGAAGTTAATGCCGAATAGAGTCCTTGGGAAGCCAAGGTGAGTGTTCTTTGATGCTTACTATTGAATGCTTGCCTTTGTATGGTTAAGTTTATGTTATAAATGTTTTTGTTGATGAATTGGAAATGGAAATAATCTAAATGAATGACTTGAATGGTTTATGCTTTTAAGTGTTTCTTTGGAATGAGTATGGATTGCTTAGAAGGATGTGTGTGAGTTGTACTTTATGTGTTTTGAATGAAATTTTGATGAATTGTATGGGAAATGTGAGGTTACTTCATGTAAGTAACTTATTCGATGTGCTGAGTAATGGTTTGTGATGACTTGAATGAGATTGATTGAGTTGATTAAGGGCTAATGGCCGTGAAAGTGTTATGTTAAATGAATTCTGCAAATATGCACTTTTATGGTCGTGATGATGGATGTTTTGCTTGTATGTGAATATGGCCATAGGGCATGTTATGAGCTTTTGGTGATAGAATGAATTATGGATGGTGTATGTTGGTGTTAAGATTGTGCTATAAAATGCTTTGGTTGTGGTATGATATGTTGTGGTCATTCTTGCCATGAGTTGGTATTTGATGAATGATGTGATAAATGTGTATGAATATAAGTATGAAGCTTATAATGAGTTACTTTGTCATTTGCATTTTGTGAATGTTCCTTTATGATTATGGTAATGAACTCCTATGAGTTACATGGTGTACATTTCGTTTATGCCACTAGTTTGGCCATTATGAGCATGTTTTGTTTATGTTGTGATATGAATGATTTGTGGAACATTAATGTGCATGTGTTATTATGAAAGTTTGAGATGAGATCTAAAATGCATGGGGTTGCATTCACACATATCATTGTGGTATTGGCATGGACACGTTGTATGTTCATGCATTGAGACAAAAAGGAGCTTATGGCTCACATTTGAAAAGGAAGGCGTATTGTTCTTCCATATGTAAAAAAGGGGATTAGCCCAAGATTTGAGTACACAAGAGCTTGCCTCTTGATGTTATATTTATGCCGAGCGAGAGCTTGATGCTGGGAGGCCCAATTAAGAGAAAAAAAGGGGGATTAGCCCAATTGTGTTGAGAACAGAGTGGAGTCTCTTTTATATTATGAAAAGCAGTTTTTTTCCCACAGTCGTAGAGATCGAGTGGAGTCTCGCTCTTGCAAAGTTTAAGGCTCGAGAGCACATCATTTGTGTGAGGAAATGCATTAGCAATACATTGCATTCATTATGCATACATGTATTTGGTATACATATTTAAGTGTTTGGGTTGCAAAATGCTGATTCCAGAGGGTCCAAACAGTTTGAGAAATGGTTTGGACAGCCGGTTCCCCAAACCGTTTCATTTTTCAGCCAATCCAGAATGGGAAAATGGTTTGCCAAATAGTTTAGCTAGCCGGTTTGCCAAACCATTTGGCACTAGTCACAACTTACAAAAAGTTGACAGTTTTGAGTCTAATTGAGTCCAATTGTTTGAGTATGTATATAATGACTTGATTGTTTAAGCTTAAGGTGTAATTTAGCAATTAATTAAGATTTATAAATGTTTAAAATTTCCAAGGGAAGTTGTCCTTTTTGGTAAGTGTTCTTACAGAGTTTCAAAACTCATTTGCTTTTTATGCCTGCCATATTCAATATTGGTAGGGATTGAAGAGGACACTTATGCTCTTGCTGACTGATGCTCAAGGAACCAGTGAACCAACATGGCCATGCACTGAAGATGACTCGGGAGTGGATGCCAAACACTGACAATGGAACATTTATATGCATACTTGTATTTGCTAAACTTGTGTTTAAAAGGAGGTTTATTTTGAGTCCTCTTTTTGTATACCTCATTAATAGTATACATTATTCTTTTTGAAGCATCTTATATTTCAAAAGTTCAATACGTAGATTTTACTTAATTAATGAAAGATGCATGTCCTAAAATGAACATCCATATATCTATATATATATATAAGGTTTGTTTTAAAAAGAATTTATTTTAAATTGTACTCTGGAAAACTTATAATATCCAAGTTTAGGTACCACTTGAGGGGAATAATTTATCAAATACGAAACAAGTGGTGGTCGAATTTGGGTTTTACACTTATGGGTGTAAAAACTCCCTTAAGTGAGAATTAATAAGAGGAATATTTGAATGTTAAAGTGTAATTGAAACGTAAGGATATGCCTTGATTACTTGTCTGGTGTAAAGTATGGTGTTGAAACCTTATGGATAAAGCTGAGTACAAAAATGCAAGAAAACATATGGGTTAAATTCTTAGTTTTATTAAGGCATGTGTACGATGGAATGTTTGATTTGATGATGGAAGAAGGAAAGATGCATGAATGTGTAAGCAAGATGTGCACATGATGGTGAGCCTTCATGTTTTAAGTGATTATTTGAGTTGGTTTACTTGTTATGGTTGAGTATAAAATTCTTTGTGATTTAAGGTGCAATGTGTTAATGGTGAAGCATGCTTTGAGCATGAACATGATAGTGTGAATTGTAGTGCTATTATGAAGACGAGTATGTAAGTTAAAATGAATTAGATTGAACCCTTGATTATCATCTTATGTGAAAGCAACTAGGAATATGAGAATATGTTTTTTTTGTTGGTATGTTTGATCTTTGTAGTTTGTTAAAAGCCTAAGAGCTTTAAGTTAGAATGTGTGAGGGTAAGTAAGTTAAGTTAATTTGAAACCTAACTTGCTTCAAAATTCTGGGGACAAAATTTGTAAAGGGGAGAGCTGTAACGCTCCAAAAAAATAACCATTTGATTGTTGGAAAGATGTTTATTTAAGTTGGAATAATGTTTAATATAATTTGTAAATATTTATACTGAAACGCCCCAAAAATTTGTCCATTTTAAATTGAAAATAATGATTTTGATTAGAAACGAACTTTTCTATTTTCAAATGAAATTATAAAGGATGAGATGAGGTATGTTTAGGTGTTAAATAAGGTCTAATTCAATGTGGATTATGTTTAATTCATGTGTAATGATGTTGGAAAATGATATGGATGCATGGCATAAGTATAGTGGAAGTTAAGATATGAGATCGGAGAAAAATGAAAAGAATAGAGGAGATGCAGGTCGATGGGTATGATAGTTTGATTTGATCTTGATATATATGTTAATTCAAAGCTTATTGATGTTTAATTAAGTTGGAATGATGTTTAAATTAAGTGGGAAGTATGTTGTTACAAAGATATACATGTTAGGAATCAAAGGAGGTCGGAAATTGCTAAGTGTTGCTGCTGGAATGCAAATAACGTATGCGAATGGACTTGTTAACATACGTTAATGATGATTAACATATGTTACTCCATGAGTTAACATACATTATTCATACTGGAATTCCAAAAATCTGCATTTTGTTGGCATACGTTAATTTCAAAATAAACATACGTTATCGGGGGTCCAAACATGTCTTTAAGTAAGCCGAACACAACTCATTTCTGGACAAAACATCCCCAAACACTCCCAAACACCCTCCCAACATCCAAACCACATTCCAAGGCCTTCCTAAACACTAAGACAACCTACCAACTCAAGGATTACAACAAGGAAACAACGAATTGATCCTTCCATCCACATTTCCTCTTGCTTAGGGTTTTTATCAAAGGTAAGAATCCTTGATTCAAAACTAAAATGGTATGGAAATTAGCTACATTTGGTAGGGTTTTAATGGATTTTGGTTGTATTTTATGATTCTATAAGTGTTTAAACCTAAAATATAACATATGATGAGATTTAAGAGATTAGGGTTTTAGGGGATTTTGGGAATTTCAGGAAAATGGTAAGGAATGTAAAAATGTGGTACATTGGTTGTTAAACTATATTGAATGTGATTGAATGTTTGTAGGAAACAACAACTGTAACCAGAATGAGAGATTTAGGGCCGAATCGAGCCGCGGGAATGCGAGGTAAGTGCTTAATGCCACTTACTTGCTATATTTTACTTATTAACGATGGATTCTTGTATGAAATGTGTTTGCTTGATGTAAAATGAAAATGAATCTGAATTGATAAGCGTACAAGTGCATGTTATGTATGGATATGTTTACTAATGTAAATGGTTCCTTGTGTATGATGTGTTGTGGGGATGAATGTTGATTGTGGTGAATTTATGATTTTTTTGAGAAAAGATTGATCATGTTGGATGTCTATATTATGGAGGAATATTTTCTTGGGAATATTATGGCATGATGGTAAATGGAACTTGGCATGTTGGATCTTGCATTGTGAATTGTAAACATTGAGACATATGCATGAGCATTTTATGTATGTTCATGCTGGGGCCTCGTGGCCAATTATGCGCGAATGGGGTGGACTTTCCTTAAATGAAAACTGGGGCCTCGTGGCCAAATACACGCAAATGAGAGTGGACTCTCTCTTATATGATATGGGACCTCGTGGTCAAAGAGCAAATTAAAACAGGGGCCTCGTGGCCAATATGCGCAAAAGAGAATGGACTCTCTCTTGAGATGTGAAGACTCCAGAGTATGGCATTGTATGTTGCATTGTGGCATTAACATACATATGCACTCATGATGTATTCTTGGATTGGTGTAATTGATTTGATGCATGTGAGAAAATGGGTATGTTGTGTATTATGATATGAAAAGAATGAATTATGGTTATGTTGAGGTTATGATTGTGGATTAATTCTATAAATGTGTGTTAGTTATTGTTGGATGATTAAGTGTGACGATGACATTAAATAATAGATGTAAGATGTTGATTTAGATGAAAATGATGTGATGATGGTTGGTTGATATGTAATGTGTGGTTTACATGTTTAAGTGACTAAGAATGATGAATTAGATGTATATTTAACTGGTATGGATGCCTTATGAATTGTTTGGTATGCTTAAGGTGAATGGATAAGTGTATGTATGAAGAACTTAGGAGGAATTCGGGCAGAATGCTTTAGAGAAAATAACGTATGTTAAGGGTCCAAAATAGACATACGTTAATTTGAACCTGTAACCTTAAATTTGACTGAATAACATCCTAATGATTATCTAAAGTATCCTAATGATTTAGGATGAATTCCTTAGTGAATAAATACATGAAATGGAAAAATAAAA
Source organism: Breynia disticha f. nivosa (assembly GCA_948193385.1). Taxonomy (NCBI): domain Eukaryota; kingdom Viridiplantae; phylum Streptophyta; class Magnoliopsida; order Malpighiales; family Phyllanthaceae; genus Breynia; species Breynia disticha. The sequence continues at coordinate 1,947 of CANYCX015534895.1, read as the reverse complement.
CACATAAAGAACTTGTTGTGTGAAATGCTTTAGGGCGCAATTAGGGAGGATAGGCCGGGATGGCCGAGGACTCCTCTACAACCCAGCATGTACTGACACTGAGGGACAGCCTTACTGAGTATTATAAATACTCACCTGTATTTTGCTAGATTTTGTTCAAAGTGACAGGTACCAAGGTCGGGACTTTGTGAGCGGCGAGGCTAGCGGTGCGATACTGAAGGTCATGCACCTAGTTGATTAAGTGTTGTGAATGTTGTGCATGTTGCATATCTATACATACATTAGTATAGATGGGTTTTATATACTGATCATCTTAAATGTTTTCCATCTACCGCATTTCAAATCATATTTAATGTATGTTGGTATTTTTAAGTTCAGGCCAATTATGTTTTCATTTTATCCCTCCTCAACTTACGTCTTAAAAAAGAAAAAAAAATAGGTGCAAAAATCGATTTTATACGACAATGAACTTTGTAAATTTGGTGTCACATATACATAAGGATATATACGTTGAGGATCGAAAGAGAGTCAAAAACAAAAAATAGAGCTGGAAAATGAAGAATAATGTATGTTGTTTATCCAGTTAACATATATTATTCTTGTGCAGGTTGAATAACGTAGGTTTATGGGGGAAAATAACGTGCGTTATTCTTCCCTGTTTTCCCAAAACTCCATTTTTGGTAACGCACGTTAATTGTAAAATAAACCTACATTATCGGGGGTCCGAACATGTCATTAAAAGGGCAGAACACACCTCATTTCAGGGAAAAACATTCTTAAACTACTCAAACATTCTCCCAACCTTCAAAACACATTCCTAAGCCCTTCCTAAACACTAAAACAACCTACCAACTCAAGGATTTCTAGAAGGAAACAACACATTGATCCATCCATCCGATTATTCCGCTTGGCTAGGGTTTTGAGCAAAGGTAAATTCCTAAACCCTAGGCTAAAATCTGTGTGGAATGGGATGAAATTTGTAGGGTTTTGTTGGGATTTGTTAGTAGTTACTAAATGTACAAACGTTTAACCTAAAATCGAAATATTTCGTGAAATTTAAGGATTTAGGGTTTGTTGAAACATTTGGGGATTTTGAGAAATTGTTTAGATAAATGAGAAACCAAGCATAGAATGTTGTATATAACATGAAATGTGTTACATTTTGTATAGGAGGCGACAAACGGAAGCCGAATTGGAGGTTAGTACCTAATCGAGTATGCGGGAAGCCGAGGTGAGTGTTCTTTGACATTTACTACTAAATGCTTGCCTTTGTATGGTTAAGTTTATGTTATAAATTTATTCGTTGATGAATTGGAAATGGAAATAATCTAAATTAAAGGCTTCAATGATTTATGCTTTTATGTGGTTATTTGGAATGAGTATGGATTGCTTAGAAGGATGTGTGTGATTTGTACTTTGAATATTTTAAATGCGATTTTGATGAATTGTATGGGAAATGTGAGGTTACTTCATGTAAGTAACTTATGCGGTGTGCTAAGTAATGGTTTATGGTGACTTGAATGAGATTGATTGAGTTGATTAATGACTAATGGCCATGAAAGTGTTATGTCGGATGAATTATGCAAATATGAACTTTTATGGTCGTGACGATGTATGTTTTGCTTGTATGTACATATGGCCTTAGGGCATGTTATGAGCTTTTGGTGATAGAATGAATTATGGATGTTGTATATTGGTGTTGAAATTGAGCTATGAAATGCTTGGGTTGTGGTATAATATGTTATGGTCACTCTTGCCATGGGTTGGTATTTGATGTATCATGTTATAAATGTGTATGAATATAAGTATGAAGCTTATAATGAATTATGTTGCTTTATCATGTGCACGTTGTGAATGTTCCTTTATGATTATGGCAATGAAGTCCTATGAGTTAAATGGTGTACATTTGGTTTATGCCACAAATTTGGCCATTATGAGCATGTTTGG
>CANYCX015534340.1:0-17124 GCA_948193385.1 Breynia disticha f. nivosa | reverse complement strand
TGTATGTATGTATGTATGTATGTATGTATGTATGTATGTATGTATGTATGTATGTATATGATCTACATAAGAGTATAAATAGTCCATTCGAGAAATGATAAGGGTATGGACAGTTAGGAGGGAAACAGAGTTTAGGAAGTACTTTAAAAGAGTAGAAATATAGCAGTTGCAAGGAAGAATAACGAATGTTATTCTTGACTGGTAACATAGGTTACTAACGTACGTTACTAGTGGCCAAACCTACGTTATTGGGACCTCTAAACAGTCATTTAAAAGAGGAAAACATGTTTAGATAGGAAAAACCCTCAAAGAACACCCCCAAACACACCCTCAACCCCAAATAACCTCCCAACAAGCCTCACAACCCTCACCAATCTTACCCACACATAGATTACCACATCCATACATAGAATCCATCACCTCTCTCTGCAAATCAACCACACCTAGGGTTGGTAAAAGAGCATCCACACAAGTAAATGTTCAAAATTTTAGGTAAAATTGGGAATTTTAGAAGGGGAATGGTATTGATTTGGGGTTAATTAATTGATGGGGGTTTGAATTTTGTTAAGGGAAATGGGTTTAGGATTTTGATAGAGAGAAGAGAGGAGAAAGGAGTTGAGATGAGTTAGGGTTTGGGAGAAAAGGGGAGGATTGGTGGGTAAGGCTTTAATAAGAGTGTAGGAGGGAATTTGATGAGTTAGAGAGAAGTGAGGAACATGAGAATTGAGTTATATCAAACTATTAATGTAATGAATGTTGTTTTCCACGAATGTTGTAGGAGCCGGTGTTGCGGAGGAGACTGAGCGACCACTGAGGTAAGTGTGTACCTCGACACTTACTAATCCATATCTAGTCTATTCATGGTTAAGTATATTTGACTTAGAAGTGCGTGTGATTAATTGTGTGCAAATATATGTAATATGTGAAATGCATAAAATGTGACTTGTATGCATAATACATGAATTGATGTCTATGGTTGGAGTTTTAGTAATGTGTTTGAAAAGACTGTGAATTATGATTATGTATTATATATTTAGATGGAAAATAAGATATGATGTGACTTGTATGCATTGTGTGATTTGTGTTTATGGTGGGAGTCCTTGAATGGTTTTGATGAAATTGTGATGTTTGAATAAGTGTGATATTAGTTATATGAAAATGATGAATGTTGTGACTTGCATTAAATATTAAGGATGTTGAGTATGAAAGTATATTGTGATTTGCATAATGACTATGATGACTTGAGTATGATAGCATATTTGGCTTAAGAGTGCATGTGTGTATGCAAGAGTATGTAATGTGTGAGACGTGTATGTTGTGACTAGTATGATAGAGTATCTAATGTGTGAGACGTGTATGTTGTGACTAGTATGATATATGATTTTGTGTATCTGAATTGAAGTTCTAAAATATTGTTTGTTGAGATTAAGATCTATGTTAAGTGGAATGTTATTTCATATGGAAATGATGAATAATATGGATTTTGTATGTTGCGTTGGGATAATTTATATGATTGTTGAGCGTGCAAGTGGTTAGGCATATGCGATTATTCTATATGATTAGAAAAAGTGGATGTCAATGTTATGTGCAAGAAATTAATAGAAATGATGATTGAATGCACTTCGTGAATGATGGGTGCTAATTGACTGTGCTTAAATGAATGTAAACTAAATACAATGTAAATGAAATCATTGATATGGTTAAGGAAATCTTGCACATGTTGATGAATGAGTTTGACATATAGTTTGTAAATGTTTGATTTATCTTGATGAATGCAATGGCATTGGTAGATGTATATCTCGACACTTGTCTATCTATAGATTGCTTGTACAAAGCTAATCATATATGGTCTAAATGTTGCATGCGTGTGTGTTTGTGTTGTATGCTAAGTGTCATTAAGTTTCATTGTGCATGCATGATGCAAATGATAATGTGATGTGCTTCATAGAATGTTGTTGATATGATATGGGCGAGATGATCAATGTGATTTTGTGAAAGCTTGTGTATATCGATGATTTGAGCTCTGCCAGCGTTGAAGTAAGTGTTGACCTTGATGATTGTAATGTTAATATTGAATATGGAAGTGATGATCGTTTGAAATATTTCATGTTTAATATCTCATATATGTGATTATGCATTTGGAATTACACGCATTCATGAGCATAGCATCATAACATCTTGCATTAGAGGAGCATTTGGCTTGTAGGCACGTAGAGGAGCATGCGACTCATAGGTACGTAGAGGAGCATGTGGCTCACAGGTATTGTGGATCATAAGACTCAATTGATAATAAAGAAAGGAGCACAAGGCTCAATTTTATGGGAGCATGCGGCTTAAAATAAGAGATTAAAGAAAAGGAGCATGCGGCTAAATTTTATAGGAGCATGAGGCTCAATTTGATTTTGGGAGCAAGCACCTAATTTGATAAAAGAAATATCCAGAAAGAGATTGCTGCATTAGCATGCATCATGACATTCATATGTATTAATCCGCATTTTGTTTATGAAAATGTGAGGCGATCATATGAGAACTGTGATAGTTCACATGAGATTGAGTATATGGTTGAATTGTGATAATCCAATGAGTGTGAGGAAGATATATTAGATAACCATGATGGTTTTAGAATGAAAAGTAATGAATTGACAAATGAGTTATTGTTGTATTGTTCATGGTCCTGGGATGAAAAAAATGGATTGATAATTTGGTCATTATTGTATTATGAATGGTTCCAAAAGGAAAAGCAATGGATTATTGTTAGATTATGTTGTATTGTGCAGGTTAGAAATGAGATAAGTGTTAGAAGCTTGTGCTTGTTAATGATGTTGTTTGGAAGTGATTGATGAGTTTGATGAAATATGTTTGTATGTTAAGTTTAAATGTGATTAATGAATGATTGAAATGTAAACTGCAGTAGGGTTTGATTGAGTACATTGTGAGGTTAAATGTCATTATGTTGTGTTATATTGTGGTAGTAGGAAGTGAGTTATGTGGAAGTGATATGAGTGTTTAAAACTTGAATTTTAAGAATGATAATGTTTTTTGGTTATTGATAAGTCTTGATGAGATGTGCTTGTATGATTGATTCCATATAATCGATAAACTAATGAAATGAAAATTTGTACAAGAGAATGATTGGAAATGTGATGTAAAAGATTGTGCTTATTTTGTGACGTAATGGTTGTGTTATAATGTGTTAAGGGTAAGACATTTTTGTTCTGCAGGTTGATTAACGCACGTTTATCTGGTTCATAACGAACGTTATTCAAGTATATAAAATAACAGGAGAAAACCAAGGTTAACGTACGTTACCCAGCCTAGTTGATCACATACTCGAAGTAAATTTGTGTAAGAAGTTCGTGGGCAAAATGGTTAGTAACTAAACCAGTTGACTCTATATTCGGTATTAGCATGTATATATATAAATAGGGTGATTGATATGCACAATTGGTAGGATTGACATTGCTTAGATGTAATAGAAAATAAGGTAAAAGGGGGTATTGATTGAAAATGTTGCTAAGTATGTACTATGGTTGGAGTGATGTTTGAAAGGGTTAGGATGCAAGGGTTGAGGATGGATATTTAATGTGCATGAATAATGCATGGTAACTAAAAAGGCAATGAATAAGAATGAAATTGGCAAATATTGTTTGAAATGAATAGTAAATAGAATAAATGAGTGGTTGAATGAAGGTATGACAATATGTAATCGTTGTCATCTTGGTGTTAATGGGCTTCTTAATGCACCATGCATGCTTGATAAGATTTAATTGGGGTTGTAGTGTGGAGCTCAAATTTTTAAAACAAATTTCCTCAATTTGAACTCACAGTAAATATAATAATAGAAACAAATATAAACCCTTCTTTATAAAGCATAAGACTGTCCAAAGATATATTTATAACACGCGCGGAAAAATATCAAGTTAGTTTGAAAATTATCCAAACCACATATATACATAGTATATACAATCTGAAAACCACAAAAACTGAAACAAATGTCTCCGGAGCTGGACCTCACTCGTATATCGCAAATGTCTCTGATCACAGCCAATCGGGTCCACTCGCAGCTACCTACGATCTGCATATCATTTAAACAATGAAAGTGGTGAGTATAAAGATATACTCAGTAAGTAAATCACAATTCATTAAGAATAAATGAAATGCAGGGGAACAGCACGGGTCGTGCCGGATGAACACGAGGGCGTGCTCATGTCAACCTCCCAAACAATACGTCGTGCCAAATCAACACGAGTCGTGCTCAAGAGTTAATTTTCCAAGCAATACGATCGTGTCAACTATGAACACGATACTGTGCTCATAATCTCTTCCCAAATTACCCAAACACGAGGGCGTACTGGACAGCACGAGGGAATGCTAACCTTCTGTTTTACATTTTAAATTACTGATTTCATGTATGTTAAGTTTTAGTCATGTGCTTCCAATCATATAGATTCAAAACATGGTTTTAAACTCAATTAAGAGTAAAGCCAATTAAGAAGCACAATGTTTCACACATACCATTTCAAGCATACAAGCTCATCACTTTAATATCCCAAGCATATAAGCTCAACAACATAACTATGTCCAACATTCATTATAACATAACAAGTTAGATAAACCAGCTATGAATGCCACACAATCATGTATGCACATGCACACATATTTTCGAAGATGAATGCCCGGGGCTTACATATCTCCAATAACCGACCTCGAGGGCCACGACCATATATGCTAAATATCGATCATAAAGACCACGACCATAAAGGCCAAATAACAACATCGACCACAAAGGCCACGACCTCAAAAGATCAAATATGCTCACACACACATGCTCACAAAGAAACTCACATGCTTCCATATTCATCGTAAATAACATACGACTATCAAACACGACACAAAGTTAATCAAGCATGCAAATAACATCATTTCAATCATGAGCATATTCACACAATTCATAATCACAATAATCACATATGAATCACTAACATAAATCTAAATCTTCCTTAATATTAACTTTAGATAATTAAAGCTTTTAATGAGTTATGATTAAGGAAAATTCCTATGTTTACTAACACTTATATCGTAAGTGTACGAAATCACTTACCTCGAAACACGTGCAAATATAGCATTGCTTCCACTGACTAACCGATCGTCTCACAATCGTCAAGATCCTCCTAGACAATCAAATATTCTATAATCAATCATTCAATCAAGTCTCAATAATTCTTTCAATCCCAAGCCATTCTCCACCTCATTTCAGCTTTTTAAACCAAACCATAACTTCCACCATAACAATCCCACAGCTAATTTAGTACATTAAAAGCAAGTCTAGGCTTAAAACTTACCTTTACTAAACTTGCGATTAATTTTGGTAAGAGTTAAGTTGTTTCCTTGCTGAATTCCCTTTCTGAAATGAGACCTAGGGTTCCTTCAATCACCTGCTAGCTTCCTTTTCTCTGTTTGCACATTGAAATAATCATAACAGAATTGCTCGATATCTTTCCAGACAACACGACCTCGAGCAAGGATCGTGTCATTCAGTCGTGCCGTGATTTCTCAACACGAGTTTTTGTTCCATCGTGCACGATCTCGTTCTGCAATTATTTTGACACGAGGCATGCTAATTTTTTCCAGGTTGAGCACGAGGTCGTGCTCGTATGCACCTATGAGCACTAGGCGTGCTACACGAGCGTGCTGCCAGCTGTTTTTCACAATTCTCACCTAAATCAATCTGATTTGATTCCGTTTTAATGTATTTTCAAAATATTTAAATTCCAATAATTTCCAGGACGTTACAAATCTCCCCCACTTAGGAAAGTTCGTCCCCAAAATTAAAAACGAATCAAATCGCAAAGGATTTCCAATATGGTACATTTTTAACCTAACATACCATACCAAACATTTTAATTTGCAGTAAAACAGCAACATACATATCCGCATAACAGACCCGTAATCAGAAACGTACCTGTAACACTATCGTCGAGTCTCAAACACTTCACATCATCGATCCAAGCCATTCCTTTTAAACTCAAATATCAAATCAAGTTAAGTTTTCTTTCTTAACTTGAAATCAAATCTTAAACAACATCGCAACACTAAATCGCAACACAAACTCGGATCAAATCATACCTCACGATCCTAAAGTCGAGTTCAGAAACAAATAAGGATACTGTCTCTGTATATCAGACTCAATCTCCTAAGTAGCTTCTTTCGGCGAATGAAAACTCCATTTCACCAATACCATTGGAATCTCACGATTCCTCAATCTCAACTGATGATCCAAAATCTCAACCGGATCCTCCCGATAGGTCAACTCCTCGGATACCTCTATCTCAGGAGCTTACAACACATGGCTAGGATTAGATCTATATCGTCTCAACATTAAAACATGAAAACCTCATGTAATTGAGACAACTCAGCTGGTAAGCACAATCGGTACGCAAGTGGTCCCACTCTCTCTATAATCTCATACAGTCCAATATACCTAGGACTCAACTTGCCTTGTCTACCAAAACGAATCACACATCTCCAGGGAGAGACTCGTAAAAATATCTTGTCACCGACGACATACTCTATCTCTCAATGATGTCGATAATAATAACTCTTCTGATGATCCTGAGCTGCTTGCATGCACTTTTTTACAACATTCACTTCATCCAGGGTCTGCTGAACCAACTCTGATCCTTCAATCTGTCGCAAACCCTCCACATCCCAGTACGCTGGACTCCGGCACTATCTACCATATAGAACCTCGTAAGGTGTCATCCCGATACTAGAATGGTAACTATTGTTGTATGCAAACGCAACCAATGGCAAATGATCGTCCCAATTGCCTCCAAACTCTAACACATAAGCTCGAAGCATATCCTCAATCGTCTGAATCGTCCTCTCTGATTGACCATCAATCTGTGGATGGAAAGCCGTACTGAATTTCAATCTCGTACCCATCGCATCTTGTAAACTCCTCCAGAATTGCGATGTAAATTGAGGATCCCGATCAGACACTATCGATGTAGGAGCACCATGTAATCTGACGATATCAATAACATATCTAACCTATCCAATGTATAATCCTGTCGGATAGCTAAAAACTGAGCTGATTTTGTCAATCGATCAACAATCACCCAAATAGCATCATGATGTCGTAATGTCCCTGGTAAACCAATCACAAAATCCATAGTGATTTTCTCCAACTTCCACTTAGGAATGTCAAGTGGTCTCAGCATTCCTACTGGCGCCTGATGTTCTGCCTTGATTTGCTGACAAGGAAGACATCTAGCAACAAACTCGGCTATATCCTTCTTCATATGTACCCACCAGTACAATTCTCTCATATATCAGTACATTTTAGTACTACCAAGATAAATTGATAACGCAGAAGAATGAGCTTCTATCATCAACCCGTTCTTCAACTCTGTAATATTAGGAACATATAGCCAATCTCGATAATATAACACTCCAGTATTGTCAAGTCGATGTATTGTAGCCATTTTCCTTTTCTCAACTTTCTTTTTGATTTGCATCAAATAATCATCCTTGATCTGTCTCGATGCAATCAACTCTCTCATCTGTGATCGAACACTGATATTAGCCAACATTTGTTCCTCAATCAGATCCAACTGTACATGAAGCTCTCGTAATGCAAATAGAGACTCTGCTCTATACGCCACTGTATCATCATCCCCTTTTTCTTTTTCTGCTCAAAGCATCGACAACTACATTTACCTTTCTAGGATAGCATTCAATCGTACAGTCATAATCGTTCAGAAGCTCTATCCACCTCCTCTGTCAAAGATTTATCTCTCGCTGCGACGTAATGTACTTAAGACTTTTATGATCCGTGAAAATTTAGAAAGTCTCTCCGTACAAATAATGACGCCAAACCTTTAGAGCATGAATAATCGCTGCCAACTTTAAATCATGCGTCGGATAATTTACCTCATGTGGTCTCAACTGACGCAAGGTATACGCAATCACTCGGTCGTGCTACATCAACACACCACCCAATTCAGCACCAGACGCATCTGTATACACGACAAATCCACCCTCTGACAACACTGGTGCCTCGACCAATCTCTTCTTCAACTCACAAAAACTTTCTTTGCATTTGTCATTCCAAACAAATGGAACATTTTTCCTCAACAAAAATGTCATCGGTCTAGCTATCCTCGAGAAATCCTCGATAAATTGACGCTAATAACCAGCTAAACCCAAAAAACTCTGAACCTCAGTAACTATCCTCAAAGGCTCCCACTCCTGAACTGCTTTGATTTTACTAGGATCAGGTTTCACTCCCTCAGTAGAGATCACGTGTCCTAGAAAAATAACTTCTAACATCCAGAATCACATTTGCTGAATTTAGCGTAAAGCTTTTTTTCTTTCAGCAACTCGAGCACTATCCTCAAATGTATGTTGTGCTCCTCTATATCTCTCGAATACACCAAAATATCATCAATAAAGACAATGACAAACTGATCCAAATAAGGTTGAAATACCTTATTCATCATTACAATAAAAACTGCTGGTACATTCGTTAAATGACATAAGAATAAACTCGAAATATCCATATCGAGTCCTGAAAGCTGTCTCCTCAACTGAACTATCCTCAACTCTCAGCTGCCAATACTCCGACCTCAAGTCAATTTTAGAGAATATTGTAGCTCCCCGTAGCTGATCTATCAAGTCATCTATCCATGGCAACGGATACTTGTTTTTCAATATCACTTTATTCAACTGACGATAGTCTATACACAACCGCATATCTTTCTTCCGCACAAAGAGCACTGGTGCGCCCCAAGGTGAAACACTCGGGCGTATAAACCCTTTATCTAACAGCTCCTCTAGTTGTTTCTTCAATTCCTATAGCTCAACTGCTGCCATTCTGTAAGGTGCAATCGATATCGGTACAGCACCATGTACTGTTTCTATCCTGAATCAGCCTCTCACTGTGGCGGTAATCCAGGTAACTCATCTGAAAATACCTCAGGATAATCACGTACAACCTGTACATCTCGTACCTCTAATTTTGGTTGATTCACGTCAATCACTAACGCTAAATAGGCATCAAAGCCCCCTCGAATCAACCTCGCAGCTGCCACTGCTGAAATCAAACAAGTAGGCACAATTTTTCTCTCACCTACCAATAACACTTGTCTCTCGTTGTTAACTTCAATAACGACTTCCCTCAAATAGCAATCTACCATTGCTCAATTCTTAGATAGCCAATCCATTCCTAGAATGATTCCAAAATCAGCCATCCTCAAAACAATCAAATTGGCTAGGTAAGTGGACTCACCTATCCTCAACTCACAGTGTCGCAAAATATGTCGTACTATCACATTACTACCCACATGCATAGATACAGCAACAGTATACCCCAACTGCTCAATACTACCACCTATCTGCTCGACAACACTCTCGCTCACAAAAGAACAAGTAAAACCCGAATCAATCAGTCCAAAAGTAGGATAAGTAAAAATAGAAATAGTACTAGTGATGACATCTGAATCCTCAACTGCCTCATCTCGGGTCATAGCATATACTCTAGCCTGTGATCCTAACCCCATTGGTGTCGTTGATCCACCAGCTCTACCAGCTATACCGGAGCCACTAGCTCCACCCTTGAAAACTGATCCACTTCTAGAAGTAGACCCTGAACCTCGTCCACCTCTACCTCGACTACTGCCACTAACTGTCGTAGTACGAACCTCACCCGCATTACTTTGTCTAGACTCACCACCACCCTGAGATCCACATCGCTTTGGACAGTCCCTAACAAAATATCCCGGCTGCTGGCATCTAAAACACAACTATCCCATATCCCCGCCGGATGTATCTCTCGGATAAATCGGAGGTCTGGTACACCACCTCCAGTCCCTCTCTCAGACTGTCTACCAACACTGACACCTATGTCCTGAGGCAGTTTCAAATCTGACTTCTTCTTTTTCTGCGACTACTGAGAACTAGAACCTAACGTCCTCTGCCACTTCTTCTCTTTTCAATTTTCCTTTTTCTCACCTTCAGTTTCCAACTCTTTTGCCCTGAGAGCTGCCTCAATCAATACCTCATACGTTAGAGGTTTCAAGGCAATTCTGTTGCAAATAGAATATCGCAATCCTCTCTCAAATTTTTCCTGCTTCTTTCTATCTGTATCAATATCCTCTGGAGCATATCGAGATAATCTAGTGAACTATAGCTCGTAGCCCTCCACTGACATCTCCTTCTGTTTCAGCTCCAAGAATTCAATCTTCTTTTTCGTCTGGTAATGCAGAGCAGTATATTTCTTGGAAAATCTCCTCAGAAAATCATCCCAAATCAGCACAGGAGAATCTTTCTGACTGTCAGGCACTACTTCCCATCGGTTCCAGGCTGATTTTTCTAAAAGAGAAGTAGTATATCACAATTTATGCTCAGGATTACAACGCATACAAGTCAATATCCTCTCAGTATGCCTTAGCCAATCATCAGCCTCAGCTGGATGAACCCTGCCCTCCAAAAGAATCTCTGGATTCAGCTGTGTGATCAGGTGATATATCATCTCCAGGCTCCATAATACTGTAATAAAAAATAATTTCAAACGTTTCACTTTTTAAAATCAACACACAATCAAGTATCCCATTTATTGGCACATTCCGCAATGAATTTAATCCCAGCTCTGATACCACTAAATGTGGAGCTCAAAATTTTAAAACAAATTTCCTCAATTTGAACTCACAGTAAATATCATAATAGAAACAAATATAAACCCTTCTTTATAAAACATAAGACTATCCAAAGATATAATATAACATGCGCAAAAAAATATCAAGTTAGTTTGAAAATTATCCAAACCACATATATACATAGTATATACAATTTGAAAACCACAAAAACTGAAACAAATGTCTCCAGATCTGGACCTCACTCGTATATCGCAAATGTCTCTGATCACAGCCAATCGGGTTCACTCGTAGCTACCTACGATCTGCACATCATTTAAACAATGAAAGTGGTGAGTATAAAGATATACTCAGTAAGTGAATCATAATTCATTAAGAATAAATGAAATACAGGGGAACAACACGGGTCATGCCGGATGAACACGAGGGCGTGCTCATGTCAACCTCCCAAACAACACATCGTGTCAAATCAACACAAGTCGTGCTCAAGTGTTAATTTTCCAAGCAACACGATCGTGTCAACTATGAACACGGGTAATCTCTTCCTAGATTACCCAAACACGAGGGCATGCTAAGCTTCTTCTTTACACTTTAAATTACTGATTTCATGTATGTTAAGTTTTAGTCATGTGCTTCCAATCATATACATTTCTAGTATATCATACATGTTATACGTACATTCAAAATATGGTTTTAAACTCAATTAAGAGTAAAGCCAATCAAGGAGCACAATGTTTCACACATACCATTTCAAGCATACAAGCTCATCACTTTAATATCCCAAGCATATAAGCTCAACAACATAAATATGTCCAGCATTCATTATAACATAATAAGTTTAATAAATCAGCCATGAATGCTACACAATCACGTATGCACATACACACATATTTTCGAAGATGAATGCCCGGGGCTTACATATCTCCAATAACCGATCTCAAAGGCCACGACCATATAGGCCAAATATCGATCGTAAATACCACGACCATAAAGGCCAAATAACAACATTGACCACAAGGGCCACGACCTCAAAAGATCAAATATGCTCACACACACATGCTCATAAAGTAACTCACATGCTTCCATATTCATCGTAAATAACATACAACTATCAAACACGACACTAAGTCAATCAAGCATGCAAATAACATCATTTCAATCATGAGCATATTCACACAATTCATAATCACATATGAATCACTAACATAAATCTAAATCTTCATTAACATTAATTTTAGCTAATTAAAGCTTTTAATGAGTTATGATTAAGGAAAATTCCTAATTTTCCTAACACTTATATCGTAAGTGTACAAAATCACTTACCTCGAAACACGTGCAAATCTAGCACCGCTTCCATCGACTAACCACTCGGCTCACAATTGTATAGATCCTCCTAGACAATAAAATATTCTATAATCAATCATTCAATCCAGTCTCAATAATTCTTTCAATCCCAAACCATTTTCCACCTCATTTCAGCCTTTTAAACTAAACCATAACTTCCACCATAACAATCCCATAACTAATTCATTACATTAAAAGCAAGTCTGGGCTTAAAACTTACCTTTACTAAACTTGCGATTAATTTTGGTAAGAGTTAAGTTGTTTCCTTGCTGAATTCCCTTTCTGAAATGAGACCTAGGGTTCCTTCAATCACCTGCTAGCTTCCTTTTCTCTGTTTGCACAATGAATTAATCATAACAGAATTGCTCGATATCTTTCCAGGCAACACGACCTCGAGCACAGGTCGTGCCATTCAGTCGTGCCGTGATTTCTCAGCACGAGTTTCTGTTCCATCGTGCACTATCTCGTTCTGCAACTATTTCGACACGAGGCGTGCCAATTTTTTTTAGGTTGAGCACGAGGTTGTGCTCATATGCACCCATGAGCACGAGGCGTGCTGACTACTGTTTTTTATAATTCTTACCTAAATCAATCCGATTTTATCTCGTTTTAATGTATTTCCAAAATATTTAAATTCCAATAATTTCCAGGACGTTACATGTAGCGAATGAAATAAGAATTGAAATGAAAATTATTGTTAATGCTATTAGGTTGATTATCTTATGCTGCAGTTTGGAATATGTGTGATAATTAGCGAAGGAGTGTCGTAGAATTTATATAGTTATCGTAGGAGTTATACACTTACTGAGTCTTTTAACTAACAAATAGTATTTTTGGTTATTTTTTGTTTTAGCAGATTTGTGGGAGGTTCCACATATGGGGTTGATGGTGCAAAGATAGAGAAGGCTTTGTAAAACAATTTCATGGTTTTGAAAAATCCATACATGTTGGTAAAGGTTTTATTTGAATCTTTCAGCTTTTGATCACGTTTTACTTTTATCACTATATAGTCACTTACTAGGTTATAGCATTATTTGACAATTATTCATAATTGCAAAAATTTGACCTAAAGAGCACTTATTCACCAAATGGTACCTAAAATTCTATAAATAGAACCTTTCCTCTATCATTTTACTTCTCACTTTTGAGAGAGAGTGACATTTATTTTTTTTCCTTTAGAATTAGGTAGATCGAATTTTATTGGTGTAGGGTTCAAGGTCAAAAATCTCTATTCGATTTATTTATGCTTAATTATTCATTAATTACATCATATATATATATATATATATATATATATCCAAATTAAAATATTTTGAATATTTTTAAGTTTATGCACACGTTCCTTTATTAAAGGCATGAATTGAGATGATGATTGATGAGACCATGCATCATGAATCCCATCACAGTTTCATATTACATATACCACCACATTCTACATATTATTAACTATTTAATTAATATTATATTAAATTAAAAGGCTTAATTAATATGAATGAATGATCCCACCACAATGGACAGAAGCTGTTGATTTTTCATTATTAAATTTATATTTTAAACATTCTCTCCTTTGAGAGCCATGCATATGCATGGTCAGTGGTGACAAACATCTTTTTGAGCACTAAAATCACCCCCAAATCTTATAGGTGAAGAAACTTCCTCCACTCAAACTCTCTCCCAAAACCCTAAATATCATAATAAATACAAAAAGTTTACAGAATATTATTACAGAATAACTTAAAGAGAGTAATTTTTAAACAAAAATCAAACCCCAAAAGCTTCCATCTCTCTCATCTTTCCTTCCTCTCTTTAATTCTCTTTTTTCTCTCTTGCTTTCTTGCCTCTGGTATTCTCTTAGACTGATTCTCCTCCATATTTTCTTTCTTAAAGACCCATTAAACTTTTCAAAAGAATAAATAAAAGATCAAATACGATCCATGGTGTTCTCTTCAGTTCCAGTCTATTTGAATCCTCCCAATTGGCAGCAGGTAATTTTAGTTTTTTTTTTCTCTTTTTGCTCTTCAATTTCTTTCCACTCTAAAAAGAGAGAGCATATTGCAATAAAGATGATTCTTATATATATACTTCATTTTTCTTTTTTTTGTTTTATATCTTTCTTGAATATACTTGATACATAGATTTTTTTTTATTTCTCTTGTTTTGGTTGTAGCAACATTCTCCACAGCCAAATGTTATTGGCAATGAAAACCCTCAGATTCCACCTCTTCCTCCACCACCTCCGCCTCATGGTGGTCCTGGTGGCGGGCCAGGTAGCTCCATTAGGCCTGGTTCAATGTCTGAAAGAGCTAGGATGGCCAAGATTCCACAACCAGAACCTGGTCTAAAATGTCCAAGGTGCGACTCCACTAATACCAAGTTTTGTTACTTTAACAACTACAGCCTCACTCAACCTCGCCACTTTTGTAAGACTTGCCGAAGGTACTGGACTAGAGGTGGTGCTCTTAGAAATGTTCCAGTGGGAGGTGGTTGCCGGAGAAACAAGAAAAGTAAGGGAAATAATAGCTCAAAGTCTCCAGTTTCCGGTGAAAGTAGGCAAATGGGGGGCTCAAATTCGAGCTCTATTAGTGCACTTCAATCAGAAATGATGAGTCATTTGCCTCATCATCAACAACAAACTCATCATCATCAACTACCCTTTATGTCTTCGCTTCATAATCTTACTCAGTTTGGTGTTGGAAATCTTGGATTGAACTTTAGTGGACAAACAAGTGACAACATGGGGTTTATCAACATAGGAAGCAACAATTCAAACATAAATCAGCAATTTCCCTTGTTTGAACCACAAGGAACAAGTTTATATCCATTCCAAAGTGATCAGGATGTGCATTCCGAGACTCCATCTTCAATGGTTGAAGATCGATCAATAATAATGAATTCAAGCAGCTCTAGGGTTTCACAGTTAGCTCCGGCGAAGATGGAAGATAGAAACCAGCAAAGTTTAAATTTGTCAAGATCATTTTTGGGAACTACTTCAGAGAATAATCAATATTGGAGTGGAAATAATGCGACTTGGACGGATATATCAGGTCTAAATTCTGCTTCCTCTAGCCATCTTTTATGAAATTAGTCATCTTTCGTAGCTTGATTATCCAAAAAAAATGGCCTGTGCTGAATCACCACGAAGCTTGAGGGTTATTAGACCATAATATATAGCATTAACTAGGGATAATTTAACAGGAATTCATGTTTATACTGATCAGTCAGTGAACCACGAACAGATTTTTCAAGATGATCAAGTGGGGAGCAAAGAAAGTTGGAAGATTAATCTTAATTATTAGTCTCAGATTGATTTCTTTTTTGGGGTTTGTGTTTGGGGATTGCTTTTGGTATGTAATCTATGGCTTGTTGATTATCAGAACTGTGTGTGAGGTGTTTGTCGCAGAATGAATTAGACGTGATTAATTCCTTCGGATGAATGTATGTATAAAAATATAAATGTTTAGTGTATTCCTTCATGCAGCATAATTAGCATACTAATGCTTACTTTCATCTACATGGAAATTCAGCTCTACATTTCTCCATGCAAACAAGGATTCGTGACTATTAATTGATTTTTTTAATCTATTTTTGACTTAGTAATGATTGAACTCTTCAGGCTTTGGTATTAGAAAACAAATTTGAAATTGTTACTTCCCTTATCTTAAAATAATTGTTGTTTAAAATTTTGCACAAGAATTAATAATATATTTAATATTTCTTAAGTGTGTTCAATTGATTAATACAATTTTTTACTTGGGTATATCAAAAGAATTAGTACTAAAATTAAATTTCAATTGGAATGTAAAACTAATGAGTGCACTATTTTGAATAAATTATTAAATATTGTATTGATAATATAAAATAACACACTTCTTCTGTCCCACTTTAGGGGAGAATTTTTTTTTAAAATAAAATTTTTCATTTATATTAATTATAGCTGTTTTTTTCTGTTTTACCCTTCGTTAAACACTATTGACTAATTAATTGAACGAATTATAACAAATATCAGTAAATAAATTAAGGGTATTTTAACTAAAAAATGTAAAATAGGTAGAAAATGTCATTTATATTAGGACATTAAAATGATAATTTTGTGTCAAATAAAATGAGATAGAGTAAGTATAATATAAAAAACTTCTAAAATGACATTTATTTTGAAACATATAGAGTATTAGATGGTTCATATTGAAGATATTTTGAACTAAAAAGTTCTAGGCTAAAAGACTATGAAGTTAATTAAGAGCTAAGTAAGTTTGTTCCAAGTTAAAAGTAGTTTCTTCAAATGGACAATATACAAAATCCTTAATTGATATATCATCTTTTAAGGGTAAATTTGATAAATCTTGTTGCTTTTAGGCCTTTTAGTTAATTCATTATTAGATGATGTTATGAAGGCATATTTGAAGTTATAAGAATTACATTTTTTTATGTGATTTATCTTTTGTTACAAATCCTCTCTTCTTTTAGCAATTTGAAATCCTCCATAGTCTAATATGAAGAACGATTGAATAATTAACCAAGTCATGTAAACTTCCCCATTTCCAACATTTCCTCATTCTAGTAAATATAGCAAAACATCAGCACCCCAAAAGTTCTGTGTCCTGCAATTTTTGGCTATTCTCCCAAATGTGTACTCAAATCTCCACCAGGCTTTGCCTACATATATTTTACTTCCTCTATCCTATTATGTGTTATCAGAATCGGACCGGTGATCGAATCGGAAAAGAGACTAAGTGGTTGGTTCATTGGCTGAACCGGTGGTTTATTTGTTGAACCGGTAATTTAAAAATAATATAAATAAATAAAAAGTATATATAAATATACAAAATTATTTAATTATATAATTATTTAATTTTTTCAATATTTAAAACCGGTCCAGTTCACGGTTAAACCGGCCGGTTCGTCGATTTTCACCAGTTTAATACCGGTTCGCTTGCAGACCGGTTTGAATGGTGAACTGGGACAGGACCAGTGACCGATTCACTTGTCCATCGGTCGGTTCGGTCCTGTTTTTACATTGATCCTATAATTATGTGCATATGTTTTTAGTTGTCATAAAATATGAACATTTTTTTTATAAACTTAGGGACCGTTTGATAAAACTGAAAATTAAATGCTGAAAAATTAA